>JAODAL010012754.1:0-94140 GCA_025379985.1 Phyllomedusa bahiana
TGAAATAAAACGGGATCGGCCCGGATTTCCCACACCAATGCCTTGGCGCAGACTACATCAGCCATGACGCCCCCCCAAAAAAGTGAGAAAAAGGTCTGGGTTCAAAATACCTGCCTAGCCATATTCTGTGCCGCCACCGCCTGATGCCCCAATCTGCTGACGTTTCTCCCTCTGCCAAACCTTTTTTTTTCCGGGACCCGGGATTGCACCCCCCTCCACACTTGTCATTGTGCACTCTCTGAAATCATGTGCTGCTGTGGTGCTGCCGTGACCCCCACACTGTGTCTTGTGCCACTCTCTGCTTATGCTGTTGCTCCCGCCTCTGTCCCTCCACTCTCTGTCATTGTGCCCCTCTGTGGCTACTCCCGTTTTTGACAAAATCCCGAATGTGATTTGCCCCCTTTTGACTTGCTGCTGCGTGGCTGCTTCCGTGACCTCCACACTGTGTCATTGTGCCACTCTGTGGCCCCCTTCCCGTTTTTTTCCACCTCAGAATGTCATTGTGCCACTGTTGCCCCTGCTGCTGGCTTCCCCCCACCTCTTCATTGTGCCTCTGGGCCTTTTCTACTGTTTTTTCCACCCCCAGAATGTCATTTTTGCCACTGTCGACCTCAGCTGCTGCTGCCTGCCTAACACGTGTATTGTGCCACTGTTGACCTCATGTGCTGCTGTGGCTGCGCCGTGACCCACACATCTGTCATTGTGCAAGTCTACCCATGTGCTGCTGGGCTGCTGCCCGGGGACTACACACTGTGTCATTGTCCCACTCTCTGACCTCTGGCTGCTGGTGCTGCCGTGCCCAAACACTGTTTTCATTATGCCACTGTTGACCCCATGCTGTTTCTGTGGTGCTGCCGTGACCTACACACGTGTCATTTTTGCCCCTGCCGACCTCATGCTGTGCTTGGCTGTGCCGGACCTAACACTGTTCTTTTTCCCCTCTGTGGCCTATTCCTGTTTTTGCCACCTCCCGAATTCATTGGCCCTGTCTGACCTCTGCTTTTGCTGTGGCTGTGCCCGTTACCCATCACTGTGTCATTGTGCCCTGTTGACCTATGTGCTGGTGGTGTGCCGTGACCTAACAACCTCTGCATTGTGCCCAAAGTCTACTCATGCTGCTTGTGGCGCTGCCGTGACCTACCACCCTTTTATTTCCCCTCTTGACCTCATGTGCTCTGTGGTGCTGCCGTGACCTAACCCCCTGTGTCATTGTGCCATATCTACCTTTATGCTGCTCGTGGCTGCTGCGTGACCTAACACGTGTCTTGTCCCACTCTGTGGCCTTTCCCGTTTTTCCACCCCCAGAATGTCATTTTGCCACTGTCTGACCTCATGCTGCTGCTGTGGTGTGCCCTTACCTCCACTGTGGGCTTGTGCCACTGTTGACCTCATGCTGCTGGGTGTGGCTGCTGCCCCCTGACCTACACACTGTTCATTGTGCCACTGTTGACCTCATTGTGTGTGGGTGTGCCGTGACCTCCCACTGTGTCATTGTCCCACTTGTGGCCTACTCCTGTTTTTGCCACCTCAGAAAGTGATTGTGCCACTGCGACCCCCTTTCTGCTGCGTGGTGTGCCCTGACCTCCCACTGTGTCATTGTCCCCCATCTGTGGACTCCCGTTTTTGCCCCCAGAAGTCATTGTGTCCTGTCTGACCCCAGCTGCGCTGTGGCTGCTGCCGTGACCTAACACTGTGTATTTTCCCACTCTGTGGGCCCATTCCTGTTTTTGCCCCCTCCAGAATGTATTGTGCCACTGTTTGCCCCATTGCTGCTGTGGCTGCTGCCTTACCTCAACTGTGTCATTGTGCCCCTGTTGCCCCATGCTGCTGCTGTGTCTGCTGGTGCCTACACACTCTGTTTATTTTTGGCCCCTTTCTGACCTCATGTGTGCTGGGTGCTGCCGTGACCTACACACTGTGTCATTGTCCCACTCTGTGGCCTACTCCCCGTTTTTGCCCCTCCAGAATGTATTTTGCCACTGCCTGCGTCATGCCGCGCTGTGGCTGCTGCCGTGACCTCCACACTTGTCATTGTCCACTCTGTGGCCTACTCCTGTTTTTTCCACCTCCGAATGTATTATGCCATTGTCTACCTCATGCTGCGCTGTGGTGGTTGCCGTGACCTCCACACTGTGTAATTTTCCCCCTCTGTGGCCCATTGTTTTTGCCACGTCCAGAAAGGATTGTGCCACTGCCTGACCCCATGCTGCGCTTGGCTGTGCCCCCTGACCTCCACCGTGTCATTGTCCCCCCCTGTGGCCTACTCCTGTTTTTGCCACTCCAGAAAGTCTTGTGACACTGTTGACCCCCATGTGCTGCTGTGGCTGTGCCCCCTGACCTACACACTGTGTCATTGTGCCATGTTGCCCCTGTGCTGCTGTTGCTTCCTGCCGTGACCTCCCCAATGTTCATTGTCCCCTCGTGGCCTATCCTGTTTTTTTCCCCCTCCAGAATGTCATTGTGAAATGTCTGACCTCATGTGCTGTGTGGTGCTCCGTGACCCACACACTGTGTATTGTGCCACTGTCTGACTCTGCTTGTGTGGCTGTGCTGCCGTGACCTCAAAATGTTTCTTGTCCCACACTGTGGCCTACTCCTGTTTTTGCACCCTCCAGAAAAGTGATTGTGCCATGCCGACCTCAGCTGTGCTGTGGCTGCTGCGTGACCTCACACTTGGTCATTGTCCCATCTGTGGGGGACTCCCGTTTTTAAATCCGAAGGTTGTGCCCAAGCCTGAACCTCAGCTGCTGCTGTGGCTGCTGCCGTGACCTCCCCCCTGTGTTTGTCCCCTTTGGGCCTACTCCTGTTTTTGCCACTCCAGAATTCATTGTGCCACTGTCTACCTCATGCTGCTGCTGTGGGCTGTACCATGACCTAACACTGTGTCATTGTCATTCTGTGGGTACTCCTTTTTTTGCCACCCCGAAAGTGATTGTGCCCCTGCCTGCCTAAGCTGCTGCGTGGCTGCTGCCGTGACCTCCCCCAAATTGTCATTTTTCCCCCTCTGTCCTAATCTGTTTTTGCCCCTCAGATTGTTATTGTGCCTTCTGCCTCAATGCGTGCTGTGGGTTGGGGCCCTGACCCACACATGTGTCATTGTGCCCTGTCTGCCCCCATGCTGTGCTTGGTGATGCTGTGACCTACACCTCTGTCTTGTGCCACTGTCTGACCTCATGTGCTGTTCCTGACCTCCAACTGTGTCATTTTGCCCCCTCTTTTGGGCCCCTCCCGTTTTTTGCCACTCCAGAAAAGTATTGTGCACTGTCTGCCTCATGTGCTGTGTGGCTGGCCCTTTACCCACACATGTGTCATTTTCCACTGTCTGACCTAAAGCTGCTGCGTGGCTGCTGCCCTGACCCACACACTGTGTATTGTGCACTGTCGCCTCAGTGCCCTGTGGCTGTGCTGACCTACCACTGTGTCTTGTGCACTGTCTGACTCATGCTGCGCTTTGGGTGCTGGTGCCTACACACTGTGTTTGTGCCCCTGTCTGACCTTATGTGCGTGGCTGATGCCGTGGGCTACAACTTGTCTTGTGCCCCTGTCTGCCCCCATGCTGCTGTTGCCGTGACCCCCACCCTGTGTATTGTCCCCTCTGTGGCCCCATTCCTGTTTTTTCCACCTCCCCGAATGTTTTGTGCCCGTCTGACCTCATGTGCTGTGGCTGCCCCCGTTTCCCTCCACACCCGTCACTAATGTTGCCACCCGAGTTCGCTTGTTTTTTTCCGCTTTCTTGGAATGCTTTATAAGGCAAAAAATTCCCCCTTCGGTTTTTTTTGGGGTTTTGCCCTTTAAATGCCCAGGGAATTTTTAGTGAAGCGTTTTTAAGAGCGGCGGATTATGTGCGTGCTATGAAACCAAAATTTTATGAAGACCCAAACAACCCCCCTTTCATATTTAAGCATGGCACAAATTCTACGACCCCCTGCAGATCTGGGGCAGCCCGGAAATTGCTGTTTTTTGCCCGAGGAAAATTCGGAACGAATTATTTTTTGCCCCAAAAAATTCGGCAAAGTGAACGAAATGATTTTCGGGAAATTCGCCCATCTCTAGTCATAATATACCTTTTCTTTCCAGGTTTTCTTTCTGTTAGGTCTTTTTCAGCTCTGCTTTTTCCTGAACTGCTGTTCCTCCTAAACCAACTCTCTCAAGCAAGAGTGCCCTCTCTAATTTACAGCATTTACCAACTACTCCACCTGGCTTTTTTTGGTTTTTTACTTTGTCACCTCCTTCTGAAAGCTGGAGGAACAGCTCTTGAGTCTGGCATATTAAGGTATGCATAAACAAACAGTCAGGGGTTGCCGTTATTGCTGAAAGAGCAATAGACTGATGCCATACCAGACAGCGTTTTTATGATTGAAATACAAAGTCTGACCTAAAAGGGGTGTTTCTATATCAAACATTTATGGCATATTGATAGGATATGCCATACATGTCTGATAGAGGTGGGACACACATCTATCAGGAGAATGGGCCCTGACAGCCTTAGATGAGACTGGAGAGCAGGTCACGCTTGCACACTATTTTCTATTCTGTTCTATTGGAGTTCCAAGTTTAGCCGAGCAAGAGCAACCTACTCTCCATTCTGAACAGAGACTTTCCTATCGATATACCATACATGTCTGAGATGGGAACACCCCTTTTATGAACCATCTTATAAATAAAGAAAACTTATTTTAATCGCTCAAAAGTTTTCTATTTTTTTTATTTTCACATCCCTGTACCTAATGTCCTTAAATAGATTAATGCGCTATTAGACGACATTCAAACATTCATATAGAGAAACCAATTTTCATACTGAGACGTAAGAATTCAAAATTTTCAACCTAGACTTTCCATTGATTTCAGTGATGAAATCATAATACATTTAATGCTAGTAATTGTATTTAGCTCATCTGACATACTGTGTAGTACATAAGACAGAAGACATAAGACAGAATCTTTTATTATTTGCCATTTTTATTTTCTATGTTTTTACCATTTTACTTAACAAATAAAAAATCTTTTGCTGAATCTCATTTAGCTCTATTGGACCATAGGTGGGAAAATGTCTTTGTGTCCTGTACCTATATTCAGGTCCAAAAATAGTGATCTAGTTTTACATATGATTTGCCCAATAAGTTTGGATAAACTACACAAATTTATAACCAAACATGGATGGCTAATGTACAACAGAGTACATTTTATTTTAATGTTGCCCCTTAAAAATATATATCTACAGAATAATTTGCAAAATATTTAGATTCATTTTCTAGAAGTAGATATTGAAAAAGAAAAAATTGGTTAAACAGCTTTATTCTCACTGGTCAAGGTATTAGATTTGCCCACAATGGGTGACATGAATGAACAGGGTTGTGCCATTTTTTGGTGTATCTTTCACCAAAAATTATTTTTGGCCCGGTTAAAATTGGATGTTGAACAGTCATCTGAAAAAAAAAACTGGTGCGAGAGGGTATTTTTGAATGTCCCTAAGAAAAAACTAGTCCCAAAAAGATTTGCTTTAAAAAGATTTTGATAGTTTTGAAAGGCTTTACCTACATGGGGGAAATAAATCCACGTATAAAGGGGTTCGGGACATACGGGGTTGCATTTACACCCCTTTCAATATGGGATTTCAACGGGGGTTTTGTGTAAAAGGAAAAGTTTCTTGTCACAATATTTTTTTTTAAAAAATAATATTTCAAAAACAAATTTAAAATGCCCCTGAATTAGGGATGGGGGGGCATTTTAAAAAAAAATTTCGATTCGGTCACTTCGCCGAATTTTCCGAAAAAAAATAAATTCGGCCAAATTACTTCGGCACGAATCCCCTTTTAAAAAGCATTTTTTTCCAGGCGGGCCCAGAGCCTGCAGGGTCCCGGTGGGAACTTTTTTGCCATTTTTAAAATATCAGGGGGGGGTTTTTTTTGGGTTTTCATAAAATTTTTTGGTTTTTTTAGTTTTTTTGACACGCAAAAGGACTCCCGCCGCTCTTAAAAACGTTTCCACTATTAAAATTCCCTGGGCATTTAAAGAGGGAAAAAACTGACCCAAAAAATCAAGCGGGGAATTTTTTAGCTGAAAAAGTCATCCCAGCAAAAAGAGGAAAAAAAAAAAAGTGGGGGCTCGGGTTTGGAAACCCTTTAGTAAACAGAGTGGGGGGGGTGGGGGCCCACCCACAGCGCATGGGTAAAGGCAGTGGCACAATGACATTCTGAAGGTGGAAAACACGGGGAAAAAGCCACAGAGTGGAAAAAATGATGAGAGCGAGGTCCCAGCGGAAAGCAGTATGAGGCGGGCAGGGCCCCAAATAAACATTCTGGGGCGGGCCCCAAAACAGTTTAGGCCACGGGAAGGGGGCCAAATTGATACAGTGGTAGGTCACGCCGCAGCCGCATGAGTTCAGGCGTGGCACAATAAAAATTTTCGGGGAGGGGGCCCCCCAAAAACGTATTAGGCCACAGAGTGGCACAATCACACAGTGTGGAGGCCCGGGCCCGGGGCGGGCAGTTTTGGGGATCAAGCGGGTGGCACTAGACATTTGGAGGGGGCCCAAAAAAGTATTAGGCCACGGGATTTTGCACAATCCCACAGTGTGGGGGGGCCCAATGGCGGCCCCAGTATTGAGTTTGGCGGGGTGGCAAAATGACATTCGGGGAGGGGGCCCCAAAAAACCAGTATTAGGCCACAGGTGGCACAACCCCACACAGTGCGGAGGTCCCCGGGCGGGCAGCATTTAAAAATTGGTTTCAGGCGTGGCACAATGACATTTGGAGGGGGAAAAACAGTTTTAGGCAAAAAGAGGGGGCACAATCCCCAACAGTGTGGAGGAAACGGCAGGCAGCGGGAGAGTATGAAAATTCGGCTTTGGCACAATGACATTCTGGAGGCGGCCAAAAAAAGTGTTGGGCCCAACGGGAAGTAGAAAATAAACCCCTTTTTGTGGGTCCCCCCCCCCCCCCGGCGGCACCCGTATGAGTTCAGGCGGGTGGAAACAATGACTTTTCGGGAAAGGGTGGCAAAACATTTATTAGGCCAAGAGGGGCCCACAATAAACCATTTGTGGGGGGTCAGGGCCCCAGAAAGCAGCTTTTTAAAGATAGGATTTGGCACAATGAATTCTGGAGGTGGCCAAAAAACAGTATTGGGCCACAGAGGGGGCACAATAACCCCAGTGGGGAAAGGTCACGGGGGGGCAACTTTATGAGATCGGGCCCAGGGGCCCACAATAAAATTTTTGGAGGGGCCAAAAACAGTTTTGGCCCCACCAGAGTGGCACCGGCCCGGGCAGCAGTTTTGAGATCGGGGCAGTGGCAAAATTGACTTTGGGGAGGCGGCCCCCAAAACGGGTTTTTGGCCAAAAGAGTGGCACAAAAACATAGGGTGGAGGTCACGGCGGCAGCAGTATGAGTTTCAGGCAGGGCACAATGACATTTGGGGGGGCCCCCAAAAACAGTATTGGGCCCCAACAAGTGGCACAATCACACAGTGTGGGGGGTCAGGGACGGGCGAAGCATGGGGATCGGGCCCAGTGGAACAGGACATTCTGGGGGGTGGAAAAAACAGATTAGGCCACAAAAGTGGACAATCACACAGTGGGGGGTTTCAGGGACAGCACCCGATGAGATCGGGCCCAGTGGCACAATGACATTCGGGAGGTGGCAAAAAAGGAGGACGCCACAGAATGGCAAAATGATGGGGAGCGGGGGGTCAGGGCGGCAGCAGAATGAGGTCACCCAGGGGCCCAAAATGACAAAAGTTTGGGGGGCAGGGGCAGGAGTCCCCGAAAGGGGCTTTAAAGGTCAGGGGAGGGGCACAATTACTTTTTGGAGGTGGAAAAAACAGGAGGAAGCCACGGGGAGTGGCACAAGGGACGGGAGGGGCAAAGGTCCGGCGGGAAGCAGCATGGGTCGGCAGTGCACAATGACCCCAGTGTGGGGGGACATGGAAAAGAAAGCCAAAAACCCAAGCAGCTTTGGGGTGGGCCCAGGGGCAAAAAATGACACAGTGGGGAAAGGTCAGGGGCAACAGCAACAGCCAGGCAGCATGAGGTCTTTAGAAGGGCCAAATGACAGGGGTCTTGAGGTGGGTCAATCCCAGTCCCTGTAAAGTTGGTGGTAGGGCAGATGGAAAAATACTTTTCGGGCAAAATGTTTTGGATCAGGCGGATGGGGGCCCTTCGAATTGTGGTGAGGCAGGTATTTTTAAACCCCGGATTGACCCCCTAAGGCATTGGTGTGTGGAAATCCTGGCCGATCCACGCCTGATTCATCTTGACAAAGGCCCAGTCTTTCCCAAAATTTTCCCCCGTGGACAAGGGGGGTTTTTTTGGGGGGGTTTAACGAGGGTTCCCCGCCGCACAAAACACCGCTCTGATGCCCACTAGGGCGGGCAGGAAAGTTTTCTCCATGCAAATCGGAAAGGGTTCCCGGGCCCCCAATCCGGGTTTGGTGCCCAGTATTCCCGGGCAGAACTTTAAATGAGGTGGGGAGAGGGGGTTTTTGTCCAAAAAAGGCCACAACCTGTTGGTTCGGGGGGTTTTTTTGGGGTCCGGTTTTGCGGGCTCCCTGTGCTTGGAAAATTTGCCCCCCTCATAGGGGGGTATTAAAGGGAAAAGGTGTCTAAAGTGACTCCAGATTTTGGGTTACAAAGATGGAGGGGTTTACTGCCCCTACCCCCCCCACCTTCCTCCGCGCGCGACATTTGTCCCGTGAGCGCTAAAGGAACCCCCCCCAGTCAGACCTGCCCAGGGGAGGGCCCGGATTCCCGCCATGGGCAGCACCCAAATTGATTACGGAGGTTTTTCCCCTATAGTATTTAAATTTTTGTTTTTTCCCTTTTCAATAGCTGGGAAAAAGGCCCCTTTTTTTGGCCCCCGGTTTAGCGGGGGGTCCAATAGGGTGGAGAGCCGAAGTTTATCCCTCTGCCCCGGGTGCTGGGCTTTGGCTGTTTACTAGCCAGGCAAAAAAAGCATTTTTGCGGGCCATCTGCACAAGTGACTCCCGGGGGGTCCCTGCCTCCTTTTTCCCCTGTTTAAATGCCCCGGTTTCTTGGGGGGGGGGGGGCATCGGCCCCCGTCTTTTTTTCATCTCCCTCCCCTATCCAGGAGCTCCCCGCTCCTCCCCTCTTGTCCCGGGGTTGAAAACCCCCTTTATTTTTACCCGGGCATTTCTTCTGCTCCCCAAAGTTTTTCCCCCTTTCCTCCTCCTCCATTTTCAGTCCCCACCGGATTTATGTGGCCCAAAGTGATGTAGTCGCCAAGTTCCAGTCCCCCGCCCGACAGATTTTTCAGCATCTGTTTCCCGGACATGAAGCAAATGGAATGACTTATTATCCCGTTTGTCCCGGCGAACGAAAAAATAAGTGGCCTCCTCGAATGGCCCCCAAAAAACGGCCCGGTTTTCACCCCATGGCTGCCCCTGGTGCCTCAAAGGGTTTCACAGGGGAGTAATCCTGTCTGCCTGGATCAAACAAAAAATGTTTTAAAGGGGCCTTTTTCTGTTCATACCGTTGGTCCAAATGTTTCCCGGCTGGGGGTTCCCGCGGGTGGAAAAAATCGCATATCAGGTGTGTTGGGGGAGGCCGTTCTTTTCCGCTGCAACTCGAGGAAGGGTTTTGTTTCCGGCCCTTTTTACGAATGGGATAAAATGCATGCACAGTTTCCTGGCCATTTTCCAAAAATCTTCTTGAAGACGGTGGAAAAAACTTCAGGAAACCTTTTCACAACCCGATTGAAAAACGTGGGCCCTGCAAAGGGGCAATGGGGGGCCCTTTCCCCCCCTCGGTGCAAACGGGGGACCCCCAAAGTTCCTCCCCCTTGTCCGTCACCCTGGTTTCCCATTTGCAGTTTTTGGGGCGGAGAAAACCCCCAAAAATCGATTTCTTTTCTGCATGGGCGGAAAAATTTCCCTTTTCCCCCGTGTGACTTGTTCGGGCCCAGGGCCAAAGGTTTTAGAACTGAGTGACACCGATGTTTCCCTTTCACTGGTTTGGGATGATGGAACAGTTTCTTGTGGAGGCGAGATGGTGGATGATGGTGGGGAGGAAAGGGGCGGACATTGGCGCGGGGCAGCAATTTGACAAAAGGGGGAGGGAAAAAAGCGGCGTTACTGTCCAAGTTGTTGGAAATGCCTTTTGGGAGGAAACACTTTCAACCCCGTTTGGGGCCCTTAAAAGGACAAGTACTGGCCCTGAACCCTAGTTACAGCTTTCCCGACATCCCCGCTGCCGTTTCCTTGGAACAAACCGTTAAACTCAAGGGGCTCACCCACCTTCTGTTCTACATATTTATGAAGTCTGGGTTTTCGCCTTTTTGGAAAAGGGAAAATTTCGGCTTGGAACCTCCATTCGGTCGGCACAAACCATTAGTTCTCTGAAAAGGTGGGTGGTCCACCATTTGGAAAGGGAGGGACTGCAAAAATACCAAAAAATTGGACAGGAGCCCCGGGGCAGATGCGCCCCCTAGGATGGTTTTGGAGCATTTCTGTTTCTTTTTGCAATCGCCCGGGTGAACAACTGTGGCGCCCCTGAGTTTGCGAGGGCAGGACATCTGGACCGGCAGATGGGGTCAAAGAGAAAAAAGCTCCCTTCTGCAGAGGGGGTGGAGCCCTTGGGCTGGCTTTCAATGGCATGCGAGCCCACTGGAAATTGGGTGCTGGGTGCTGTTTCTTTTGGGGGGGGGGCAGGATGGACCACCACATCTTTAAACCCCGTTTCTTCCAGGGGCCCCCGGGATGGTTTACGCTGCAGTGTTGATGCAGGGCCGTGGTTTTCCAACGTTAGCTCCCTTTGGGCCCGCTTCACCCTTTTGCCCACATATTCTACATATACCCATTTTTTCGGCTCCTCCCGGGGTCTTAAACAAAAAACTCCACCCCGCCCCCAGTAGTGGGTTTTACCGCCCCACTCCGCACTGGGGTGAATACTGCCCCACTGAGCCCCTGTGGGCCGCTTTTTCTTTCTTGGACCTGCGAAACGGGTTTTTTTCCCTGTGGCCCCCTTTTGGTCCCGGGCCTCCCCACTGCTGGCTATCCTTTCCCGAACTACGGCCCCCCCCCCGGGGCCCACTTTCTGGGGTGCGGCGCTGCCTGACGCGCAAAACTGACCCCCTCTTCTCCCGACGGGTGATGAAGCTCTTGCCTTCCCGACTCCCAAGTGCGGTTGGGGGTACATCATTTCTATTTTTGTTTTATGTTCCCCTGGGTGTCCTCATCACCCGGTTTTTGGTATTTCCGAGGTGACCTCTTTAAAACATACCTCCCCCTGACACTTCCCATCTATACTTTGCCACCACTGCAAGAAGCAGGGGGGTATTGGCCCATTTTTTTTCGCTGCCAAGTAGCTGGACTGCCCCCCTCAAATTTTTTCATCCCCGATATATGTGGGGGCTGAGCCCCAGCCCCATAGTAGATTTTTTGGTTTAGGGGGAAAGGATGGGACAGAGGCGGGCTGAGGAAAAGAGGGGGGCCGCTGACCCCCTCCCGGGCCCTTTCCCCCCAACCCAAGGGTTGTGTCTGAGGTTCCCCCCGAACTCTTGGCTTGGGGGTTTTAGATTTTTAAACTGGGGGGAAGAGGAAAGACCCAGTCAACCAATCCCAAAAAACCCTTGGGGTTTCTAACAAAAAACACGGCCCCCTGATGAAACGGGGAGGGTTTTGGTCTTAACCCAGTGACCCCTGCTGGGGGAAAGTCCCTTTCGTGCTGCGACCTGGGCCTGTTCAAGGAATGTTTGTGCCACTGCCCCCTCGCGGTGCAAGCCTGCCCAAAAAACCCCTTGTCTGACATAGGGTTTTTTCTAAAATGTAAAAGAAAATGTTTGATGATGATTTTTCCGTTTTTGATAAAATTTACACCCCGTTTTTGACTCCCAAAAAAAAAAGGGGTAACAAGCCCTTTGGGGAACCCTTTTGGGTATAAATTGCGCTCCCCCAAATTTTGGGCCGGGGGAAAAATTTTTTTTGTATTTTGCCCTTTAAAAAAAAATGTGTTTTTTACTAAAGTTAAAAAAACACAAAAAGGCCCTTTAAATTTAAAAATTTGGACATGATTTTGGTACAGGAAAAAAAGTTTATATTTTGGGGGTTTGAAAAAGACGGGTTTTTTTTTTTTCAGGGACACCCGCCCAAAAAAATTTTCTTAAATTTAAATCCTGGATGTAAATTTTCGCCAAAGAATTGAAACCCCAAAACTTGGGAGCTTTGTAGCGTGTTACAATTGCGTTTTTTTCTACGCCACCCCAACCCAAAAGGGTACAGTTTTTTAAATTTAAACCTTTTTTGTGAATTAGGTACAGGAAAAAATTTTTATATTTTTTGGTTTTTTGGGAAAAAAAAAGGTTTTTTGTTTGTCAGCACAACCCGCAAAACAAAGCTTAATTAAAAACCCCGGGAAAGTAAAATTTCACCCCAAAGGGAATTTAGCCCGCACAAAAATGTAGCTTTTTGTAGCGTGTTACAATTTTCCCTTGTTTTCTATGCCACCAACAAAGAGTTTCAGTTGTAATTTACCTTTGCTTTGGGGAATTAGGCTACAGGGAAAAAAATTTTTTTTATTTTGGCGGGTTTAAAAAGACGGTTTATTTTTGTAAACACCCACAAAACAACGCTTTTAAATTTAACCCCCGGATGTAAATTGCGCCGAAAGAATTGAGCCGACCCAAAATAGTAACTTTTTTAGCGTGTTTCCCTTTCGTGTTTTCTACGGGGGGGGACAACAAAAGATTAAAAGTTTTTAAAATTTAAAAAATTTTCTTGTGAAAATTTTTTTACAGGAAAAAATTTATATTTTTTTGGTGTTGAAAATAACGGTTTCTTGGGGTCAGCACACCAGCAAAACAACGCTTAATTAACCCCTGGATTGTAAATTGCGCCCCCAAAAAATTGAGCCGCACCAAAAAAGTAGCTTTGAGGTTGGGTTTCCAAAATTTCGTGTTTTTTTACGCCAACAACAAGGGGATACGTTTTTAATTAACCTTTGTTTTTGAATTAGGCTTAGGGGAAAAAATTTTTTTATTTTGGGATTGAAAAAGGAAAGGTTTTTGGGGGTCGCCCCACCAGCAAAACAACGCTTTTTAACCCCTGGATGGGAAATTGCCCAAAGAATTTAGCCCACCCAAAATAGTTTGCTTTGTTGCGTGTTACAATTGAAAGTTTTTTTACGCCAAAAAAACAAGAGATACAGGGGGTTTTTAATTAACCTTTGCTTGTAAAATTTGGCTAAGGAAAAAAAAATTTTATATTTTTTGGGGTGAAAAAGAGGGGTTTTTTTTTGTCAGCACACCCGCAAAAACAACGCTTAATTAACCCCTGGATTTTAAATTGACCAAAAAAATTGAGCCGCACAAAATAGTGCTTTTAGCGTGTTACAATTCGTGAAAAAAGCGTGTCCTTTCCCCGCTTTGTCACGCACCCGGCGAGAATGGATCCAGGGACCCCGCAAGCGGTGGTGTAGGCCACCCCGGGAACGGAATCAAAGTAGGTCCGGTTTTAAAACCCAAGGCCCGCCGCAAAGCGGGATGGATTGCTCGGGGGGGTTTCTCCCCAGGGCCCCGTTCCCCCCTGCGTGATTTGTTGCGGTGGCACCCAAAGGTTTATAGGTGGTGCAGAACTCGGGCGGGCTCGATTGGGGAAGGCAGAAGGTCGGGGGAGGCGGCAAGGTTCGTGGGGGGACAGGCGGGTAGGTCGGGGCGGGCGGCAGGATGGTGGTGAGGAAACGGGAAGCTAATGTACGGTAACGGTAAGTGGGGAAAAAAGGCCTGTAATGTTTTTCCCCTATGGCTGAAATGGCATTAAAGATCGGCAACAGCCCAGGAAGGGGCGGTTAAAAAAGGGCAGTGCCGGGGCAATAGCAAATTACGGTGACTGGCCTCTAAATCTCGGAGTGCCGGGCGCGCCCTTGATGTCGGGGACACCCCCACCCCGGGAGGCCGAGACCGAACAGGAGCGGGCCGGGTAAGGAGGAGCCGGGCCGCCGTGAGCGCAACCACCGCCCGACAGCGGGTCGGGGGCCCCCGTGACAGTCCCCCCCCCTTGGCCTCCCCCCCTTTTGGGGCCTGGAGGAACCTTGAATTTTCCCGATCCAGAAATTGCTCTCTGGCTCCCAGGATTTTCCCCTCGGGCCCGAACCCCTTTCCCAGTAATGAGAAAAAACCGTTTCCCCCTCTGCCCCTTTGTTCATATCTAAAATCTCCTTTCCCGTAAAAAATGGTGGTATGGGGCCCGCATGGGAGGAGCAAGCCCCGAGAAAAAGCGTTAAGGATGCCCGGTTTTAGCAGGGAGAATGAAAGGAGTTGGGACCCTCATAGTGGGGGGAAGGCGGGCTTGTATGCCGGGGTTAATGCGCTTGAGCCCCCTAAAAATGGCCCCCAGGAAAAGGGGGACCCAGCTTTTTAAGCTGGGAACCTTAAAAAGTATTATTTAGCTGAAAAAACCACACCTTGTCCCCCTGGCGAGAAGGTTGGGGGAAAGTCTTCGCTTTTTGTCGGTTGTCCCGGTGGGGCAGGGGCCCAGGAGTGGAATGGTGAGTCTGTTTCCCAGATAGCGTCAGGTCCTGGACCGCTCTTCCAAGCAGGGGACCTCCGAGGGACAGAAAGGGGGGGGGGTGGGGTGGAGGGTGCCGTAGACAATAAAGAATGGGGAAAAAAAACCCTCCCAGCAGACTTGAGTAAAATGGTTAGGGGGAAAAACTCGGCCCGGACAACAAGCGGCCAAATCACCCTGGCGTGGGAGAAAAAGTGGCGCAGGTAGAACCTAGGGTCGGGTTTTACTCTTTTCCCCTCCCCCTTTGGATGGGGGGTGGTGGCTGAAAAAAGTCCAGTTTCATTTTGTTGGTTACGGGGAGCGCCAAAATTTTGGAGCAAAATTGAATCCAGGCCCGCACTATTGCTAAGGGACCCCATCAGCCCAAAAATATGAAGAAAAAATAGATGGCAAGGCGAGGAGGAGGGTGGGCCCCCGGCAGAGGAGTAAAGTGGGACATTTTTAAAAAACGGTCTTAACACCCGATCAGGGGTGTTGCCGCGGAAGGAGGGAGTCCGTGATAAAACCCAGGCCAAAGGGGTCCAAGGAAGCTAGGTTAGGTGGGGAAGGGTGGGGCCCTGCGGTTTGGCGAGGAGCTTGCTCGGGAAGGAAAGCGCGGCCTCCACGAACTCACGAAACACCTGGGCTAGGTGGGGCCACCAGTAGAATCGGAGATGAGTGAGCAGGACCCTTGCACCCCTGGGTGCCCCGCCTAGGGGGGCAATGCCCCTTTGACAATCCCCCCCAAAATATCCAATTTCCCGAAGGCGGGACGGAGTATGTCTTGCGGAGGAATGCGTTGTAGATTAATGGGTTTTGGCCGAGATGAGCCGTTTGGAGGGATAATGTGCCGTGGAGTGGCCCTCATCTCCAGTCCATCCAAAAGCACGGGAGGGAGCGTCGGCCTTGACATTTCGTTCCGCAGGGCGAAAATGAATGAAAAAAATTAAAACCCAGGAGAAAAAGAGAGCCCAACGGCCTGGCGTGGATTTAAAGGTTGGAGTCTGGAGATACAGCAGATTTTTATGGTCGGTAAGATGTGACGGGGGTGCGAGCCCCCTCCAAGAGATATCTCCATTCTTCCAGTCCCAGTGAGGGCCCAGCAATTCCCGGTCGCCGATGGGAGTTTTCCCTTTGCAGGGGAAAAAAACTTTTAGAAAAAAAACCCCGAAAGGGAGGGTCTTGCCTTTGGGCCCTTTCGGGAGTTAGGGCCCCGGCCCCCCCCGAGGAGGCGTCGACCTAAAGAAAAAATGGTTTTTTTTTAATACTGGCGGAGAGCACTGGCGGAGGGAGGCACATTTTAATTAAAAGGTTTCCTCTCCCCCGGTGGAAAGGCTTAGGTTTTGCGTTTTTCTTGGTTAAAGGCCACTAGGGGGGATCCAGTGAGGAAATTTGGGTGGTTAATTTTCCTGTAATAGTTGGCGAACCCAGGAATTTTTGTATGGCTCGGAGACCCAGGGGGGCGGGCCATGTGGGAGGGCAGACAACTTCGGGGGGTCCATTGTGGCCCCTTGTCAAAAATGATGTACCCGGGGAATGGTAGGCTCTGCTGAAAAAACGGGCATTCTAAAGTTTGGATAGGGCGGTTGGCCCTTAGCGTCTGAGGACCTGGGCAGTAAAACTTGATGGGTTTCAAGGTCGGGGGAGAAAACCAGAATGTCGTAAAGGTCCAAACCACGCATGTGTAAAGGAGGCCCCGGAAGATTCATAAAGAACCTTGGAAGACGGCCGGGGGCATTGCAGACCCCGAAAGGGCAGACCAGGTACCGAAGTGCCGGTCGCGGGGGTTTAAAAGGGGCTTCCATTCGTCACCTACGTATCGTAGAGGTTTTAAGCCCCACGTGGGCCAGTTTGTAAAGGCCTTGGCACCTGTAAACGGTCAAAAGTTCTTTTTCAGGGGGAGGGTGCGGTTCTTTACTGTGTCTTGTTGAGGCCTTGTAGTCTATGCAAGGACGCAGGCTTCGTCCTTCTTGCCCGAAAAGAACCGGCCCCCGGGCTGGAGGAGGACTTGGGGTAAACCCCCTCTGGGGGGATTTTCCCTTTATGTTGTAGACAAGCCAAGGTCTCAGGGGACGAAGGGGGAAACCTGCCACGTGGGGGAGACGTCCCGGGCAGAAGAATAATTTGGACAGTCGTATGGGGGTGGGGGGGGGCAACGTCTCAGCTTGTTCTCGGAGGGAAAACATCTGCGAAGACATTTATGGTGCAGGAAGGGCCCTCAGGGCTTTTGGGACCCGAAAAACGGTAAAACACCGGGGAGGTGCCACCAAACAGCGGGGACGACACTCGAAAACCCCAACCGGATTCGCCCCTCTGCCCCGTCGAGAATTTTGGGAAACGTGGCGTTGCGCCCCGGGGGACCAGGAGAATGGACGAGGAGGACCCGGGGGGAGTAGAGAACGCAAGTCTCCCCCTTGTGCAGTCCCCTACTTGTGGACCCGGGGCTCATTCGGAACGAATTGGATCCTTGAGAATCTCTCCACTGCCGAGAGATGAGTAGGGGCTTTTCCAGGGGGTCCAAGGGGGTTATGCTGGGGTACCGGGCAGCATCCAAAAAATTTTTGGCGACCCAGGTCCGGAAAAACCGTAGCCCCGAAACTGGGCACCAGGCCCAGTGCCGACAATCACGGGCATGGTAGGCGAGGAGAGGTCTTGCTTCTCACCTAGGGGCGCCTTCCCACGTATCCTAGGTGCGCCCCTTTCCCGGACATGGGGGGCAGTGGACAGGATCGGCGGAAATGGTTCATGCCACAGTACAGACAAGATTTTCCTCACGTCTTTGGTTGCTCAGTTGTAGACAGGGGGCCCATCCACCTCCAGGCCTCTTCGGCGGCAGGGGGCGAGGGGAAAAAGAGGGGCCCCCTTTTAAATACTGGGGCCAGACGAGGAAGCGAGGGGTCTGCTTGCTCCCCTTCCTGCCGAAATTCCCCCTGGCGTTTCCGAGAAACGGTGTCAAACCGAGTGGCCGGGAGATAAGGTCACTAAAAGGAAAAAGGGGGGATCCCGGGGGGTAGGCATCCTTGACCGGCTGGGAGGCCCTTTTTGAAAGGTGGCAGTTTAAACCCGTTTATTCCACGATAACTCGGAGGCCAAAAGTGCGGAAGTCGGCATATTTTGCCCCCAAAATGATTTTTTCCCTTGGCGAGATTTAAAGGGCAAGGCGGGGGTTTGGCAGGGGAAGCCCGGGATGGTTCCCCCGAAAAACGCTCCTGAACCCCGGTGAGGAAAAAGCCCGGTTTGCTGTGCCCGGTCGTCCCTGTCCCAGGGGGGGGTTGCCCAAGCCCGGGCCTTCCCGGAGAGAAGGTTAGTAGAAAGGGCCCCCCTTAGACCCGTTCGGTAGGGAAAATTTGGGTTTCCCTTAACTCAATATGCGGGGAGCTTGGGTGATAAAGCCCCTGAGGCCTTGGGGTCCCCACGAATTTGGTCGGGAATGATAGCGAGCCGTGGGCCAGGGTTGGAGCTGGAATCCGGGGGGGGGGCAGCGGGAGCCACGGGACGGGTTTTTCGCTGTTGGCGGCCAGGAACTTGGGCTGCATCATGGCGGGAGATGGTGAGTTGCTGGGTTGCTGAGCGATCTGTTTTGACTGCTGAGCCACAATGGCAAATGAGGTCAGCGTCAGAAACAGAGGCCTTGGCGGGATCCTTTGGCCGGATTTGCTTCACCACCCGGGCATAGGTGGATCCCCCCTGGACCACCGCAAGCGGTGGTGTAAGCCACGCAGGGAAAGGAAAACTAAGTGGTCCCCGGTTTTTTACCCGGCCCGCCCCAAAGCGGGATGGGCTTGCTGCGGCGGGGGGTCTACCAGGTGTTTCCCCTGACGTGACTTGTTGCCGGGGGGCGCCAAGGTATTTTCGTGGTGCAGAATGTCAAGGCTTTGTAGTCGGGACAGGAGAAGGTCAGGGAGGCGGGGACGGTTCGTGGTTGTGGACAGGCGGGAGGTCAGGGCAGGCGGGGCAGGATGCGTGGTCGGGAACGGAAGCTAATGGTAGGTTTCACGGTAAGTCGAAAAGGTTTTTAACGCTTCTCTATAGCGAAAAAGGCCTTTAAAGATCGGGGAAAAGCCCCAGGAAGGGGCAGGCTTAAATAAGGGCAGTGAAAGGCAATAGCAAATTACCGGTGCCTGGCCCCTTAAATTTTGAGTGCCGGTGCGGTGCGCCTTTGATGTCGGGGACCGGCGCCGGGGGGGGGAGCCGAACGGAGCGGGCCGGGTGAGCGCGCCCACCGCCCTGACATGCGGGGGCGGCGGTTGTCGGGGTCCTGCGGGGCCCACTGGGGTGTGCCGCGACCGGGGATGGGGGGGTCGCGGGCCACCCCTGCGGAATACAGTTGTAATTAAAACCCTTTTCTTGTGAATTAGGTACAGGAAAAAATTTTTTTTTTATTTTGGCGTTGAAAAAAAAACGGTTTTTTGGGGGTCAGCCACCCGCAAAAAAAAACCTTAATTAACCCCTGGGTTTAAAATTCGAAATAGAATTTAGAGCCAAAAATTTTTAAGGGTTTTGGGTATTGTAAAAAACGTGTTTCTTTAAATGAATACAACAGGAATGGCTTTGATCCCCTGGATATTGAATGTATATGAGGCAGTGGCGCAATGGATTTTTAGACCCTACCCCAAAAAATTTTGAAATAGAACATTAAGGAACAGTCTTGAGCAAGCGAGCCCCCAAAAAAATGCATATAAAAAACAATTTTCAGTAAGAGCTTCAGCCCGGCAGCACCTTCCCCGTGAGCACAGTGGAGGATGGAGCTCCGGGCCTCACGCCCGAACTTAAATGTGCGGTGAGTCACAGAATCCCGCCGGTCTCTGATTGGCTTCATTCTTTCACTGTCATGCAGGCTATGCCCTTCTTCCCCCCCGAGTGCTTTGCCCCATGTAGCGCCCTGTGCTGGCAGCCCTTTTTTCAAAGAAAAGCACACTTCGTTCACCCGAAGTACCCCAAAGTTCGACTTCGTTCCGAACCGAAGTTTTCCTGAAATTCTAAACGAATTCCACTGCGTTAGAATCAATTCGCCCATCTCTAACCTGAATGAAAAAAATGTATTCTGAATGACATGACTTATGCCTCATGCATAAGGAAGTTCCAGTTCCCCTTGTGCTGTTTTATGGTGCTTCTGTAAATATGTCTGTAATGCTATATTACAGACATATTTTCAGTACTTGAAAAAGCAATGTATTTTTTCTGCCACATTTATATGGAAATGGATAGAAAACAACCTAAAAATTTAAATTAGAGGCCTATTGAGACACCGTATGGCTATGTGGTTTCTTTTTGTTACATTATAATATCTTAGTTTTGTATAAATTATAGGTTGTAAGGAGCCATAATACAATTTTATTTAGAATCAAAATTATTCAATCCCCAAAATTTACAAACTTTCAGCTGTTTCATAAAATACTGTCAATCAACAACATTTTAAAAGTCTCAACACAACTAATATAACAAGTGATTTCTTCAGATTCACCACAAAATATCACTTTTAGGCTGAGTTCACATGGTGCGTTTTTGTTACATGTCTTAACTGCATCAAAAATATATGAAGAAAACATGTTTAAATAAAATATCAAAAACACATGCAGTAAAAAAGCATGCATTTTTTTAATTGCGCATGTGTCTATTTTAAAGGGGTTGTCCAACCATCCACGTTGATGGCATATTAATTGGAGACCTGCACCTATCTCAAGAACGTGAAAGCTATCACTGGCTACCACCTGATTCCTGAGTAAGCAGGTGGTCAAAACCCTCAATGAATGAAAAAGATCTGCATAACAATTTGGTAGCAGCAGGCACTGAGGTTATCATTTGCACAGTAAGGCCCAAACACATTGGGGAATATGTATGAAAACTGTCTAGGTGTAAAACTTTCTTTGTTGCCCATAGCAATCAATCAGAGCGCCCCTTTAATTTCATAGAGTGCTCTGAAAAAATGAAAGGGGATCTCTGATAAGTTGCTATGGGCAACAGAGAAAGTCTTAGACCTAGACCGTTTTCATACATGAGGCCCTAAAGTTCTTCATGCCTGAACTTCAAGATAAATACCTATACTGACTGAAAAGCACAAGAAAAGTAGGCTCCAGTATGGTAAAAAAAAATAAAAAAAATAAGCCTAATAAGCCATGGAAGATTATGAAACTGCTATCACAGAGCGATGACTTGAACCATGTAAAATTTACAGCATGCAAACCCAATTTAATAAACTGGAGGCTATTGCACATAAAGAAAAGGTTTAGATTTCTCAGGAATGCTTTCAGAAGCTGGTATCTGGCTAAGTGTCACATTTGTAGCAGACTTTAATAGAAAAAGGCTGCTCTACTAGGTACAAAGGACCCTTGTCATAGTTACATAGTTACATAGGGCCTTATGTATGAAAACTGTCTAGGACTAAGACTTTCTTTGTTGCCCATAGCAACCAATCAGAGAGCCCCTTTCTTTTCATATAGTGCTCTGGAAAAATGAAAGGGACGCTCTGATTGGTTGCAATAAAGACATTCTTAGACAGTTTTCATACATAAGGACCATAGTTTATAAAAAAAGACAGACATTCATCCAGTTCAGCCTATTGCGCCAATTGTGAAGGGGTTAATAATTCTGAGACTGCAATAAAAAAAGTTAAATTTTGTGTTGAATTTGGAGAAAGCATTTGCTATATTAGTTGTGTTGAGCTATTTACATTGTTCTTTTTTTAATATTTTTTTTTATTCAAACAGTTGAATTCTTTAAATAAACCTAACTGCAATGATGATTGAAACATTTTATTGATTTGATTTTCTTTGAAATATAATAGAAAATAAGGATAAAAAGAATGCTTCAAAGTCAGTATATTAAGAATATTTCGTTCTCTGATCTACTGTTTACTAGAAACAAACTAAGTACTCCCGAGTATAGCTAACTGTAGTTTAATAACTTCATAATAGATTAAAAAAAAAAAAAAGTCGTTAATTTGAATGTGTGAAATACTCTGTATTCCCCATCACCCCATAGATACAAAGTGATGATGCAAGAAGCATTGCTTCTGTGGTTTCCAAACACTTTGTTTAGGATTAGCCTCTAATACATGATTTTTAAGAATTAAAATATTGCTTAAATTTCAAACTCTTTTCATTTTCAAAATCATTGCAGCGATATTTATAACATTATACATAATTAATTTCTATTACTAAAGTCATCTGAGGAATTATATTTAATATAAATGTAAATTCTCAATATAGTGTGAGTACATATTACATTAGGTTTTACATTATAGAAGAATTAATGAGGTTTAACAAATAAGTCAAGGTGAAACAGTGATTTGATGCACAGATAACACATGAACTATACACAATAAACTTTAAATTAAAAAGGACAAAGGGGAATATAGTGTTTGATTATGGTATTGTAGCTTATTTACTATAAAAGTTAATAAGTTTCACATTTGACAGTAAATATTCAATATATACACCCTTCATCTGATCCCGATTACAGTAAATATTATGATTTACGAGACCATTTCAAGCTTTCATATATTGTTTTATGAAGTAAATCCAGTAGGAACCCTTCAATCTAAAAAATTACTGTTTAACTAAATTAAAATAAAAAATTTTTTTTTTCTGGGTTTCGGTGACCGTAGGGGAAAAGGTACTTTTCCCAAAAATATACTAAGTCACTTGGCTTTTTTTTAAAAATTGCCCCTTTTAGTATGTTGATGTGGGGTTTATTATACTGTAAGCCCAAAAGGGGAAATGGTCAGAGGGGTTAAAAGGGCTTTACCTATACTAAAGGTTTTGTTGTTGTGATGGGACCCAAAAATGGTTTTTAAAGGGGTTTTCCTGCTACAAGGTTTCCATATCTCAAATAAAGGGGACAGTAAAAAAAAGCACTTTTTGAAATTGGGTTTTTGGCTTTTCCTTTAACCCTTTAGTGAAGCGGATATGATTAAAATCTGTGGGGGTTTTAGCTTTAAAATTCAGCAGCCTGGGGGTTGAGCACCCCCCTTTTCTGTGATTGGCTATTGATTTTTTTAGTTCAGTTTTTTGGGGAAAGGGCCCCCTGGTCAGGACACCCCCCCTCTGCTGTGATTGGCTGCCTGCACTCGGGTGCTTACTCCCCCCCTGAGCTGTTTTAAAATGAAAGTGAAACAGCTTCTGTGCCCGGGTGCTTTCGAGCTCCCTCAAACTCCCCGTGATAGTTCAATTACTGGTTCTAAACGCTTTGATTCACTCTCACCCCCCTATAAAAAAGCCTTATTTCTTTCTGTCCCCTCTTTTTCCCCCTGGGCCCGGTTTAAAAGAGGAGTGAGAGGAAATTTCATTTCCCCATATTTGCTTTATCATTAAAGGTTTTATTTATTAAAAATGGTTTTCACCCAAGGGAGGGTGTTCTGGTTACAAGGTCTTTTTGGAGGGGGGGTGCAGCTCCCGCAGACATGAGAATGGGCCCCTACAGAAAGTCTGGAAACTGTGACATCCTCCCTTCCCAAATTTCACAAGAATGATAAAAGTTACAGTCTTCAAATGAGGGAAAAACAAGGGCCCATGGGATGAGGGACTTTCTCCTGGATTTTAAGCTGTAAAAAGGGTAGAGGAAAAAAGTTCAAGTTTTGTGAAAGGCCTTTTCCCCGAGAAAAATTACTTTTAAAGGGGGGGGTTCCCGCAATTTGATTTTTATGGGGCAAATCAATAGGATCAAAGCATGATAGCTGTGAGTCCTAACTTTGGAATGGTCCCTATAAAGTTCTGGCTCAGTTTGGGCACTCAGGAGAAAAATCACCCGAGGGGGCCAGTGGGGGAAAAAAACGGGGCCTGAAGGAGACCTTTCCTGCCATTAACCAGGGGGACATGTCCCGGGTACATCCCAGGATGTTGGGGAAAAGAGTAGTGCATGCTTTGGTATGTTTGAGTCTTTGTTTGATATACAGGGGTGAGGTAAAAAAACCCCTTTTTTGGGGAAAACCCCCTTTTTTTAGTCTGCATGAATATTAGGAAAAGGGGGGGCGTTTTTTGGGGGATTTGGGAATATAAATGCTTTGGGGCCCCTTATCTACTTTTTTGACAATTTTAAAAATCTAACGATGATGCTATATATTCCCGTTTTAAAAGGTTTATTTTATAAAAAGTGTATAAAAGGGTTTTAACATACAATACAAAATACCTATTTTTTGTTTGGGGACAGTTATTGTTGATATTTATCTGTCTCTTTTAGGGGTAATTTAGGAGCAGAAGCACATTAGTGTGGGGTCGCCCTTTTCTGGGCGGGTACTCCGCTAAGTAACAGGAATTGATATTAGGGTTAGATGAATAGGGAAATTTGGTTTCCTTTATGGTTGTCTCTTTAGGAATTGGATATATTTTTAGTGCATTTTGAATAAAAGTTATATTTTAATAGTAGGCATTTTTTGTGGTACAGTATTTGATTGTAATTCCTATAGATTGTGGGATAGTTGGAATTAGTATTTCCCAAATATAAAACCAAAGTGGAGGTCGAATTTCAAAATGTTATGTTTTTTGCAGATTCTCAATTTGGAACATGATAGATAAAAACAGGGGGAGACATGTATGAAGAAATGCACTTCAAAGTGAATTGTTGAGTCTCGTTTTCAGTGTATAATGCACCTGAATGTATGAAAGTGTTTTTTGTGTGATTATAAATGGAGTCTAAAGTTTGACGTGCCTTGCCTGTGGGTTAGGCGCATTATGAAACTTAGGTGCATTAGTAATGCGCCTAACATGTATAAAGACTGCAGACTGGAAATAAAAGTCATTAGAATCACATGTCAGTTAATAGAAACTATGATACCGATCTTGCTTGGTGAACAAAAGCTCCCAGCAAGACCTGTGCTGTGCTGGCTCTTGCTGTATGCAGAATAAAGAGTGAGAGCAGCAAAAATACATTTCAAATTAATGTAGTAAAAAAAAAAAAAAAAAATCTGAACCCAAACATCAGGGGTTATTAATGTAAAATTAGTTTTAGATTCTATTACATTTAAATGCATTTTATAGGAGATTTGTATATTTTTGGGGGTATTAAAATTTTTTTTATATTAATTTTTTGATAATATTTTTATTAAATTTTAATAATTTAATTTTATATAGTTTGATAATTATCATAAATTACTTTTTATTATTGCACTGGTGTAAGTTGAGAAATATGCGACATTTTTTCCCTAACAGCAAATCCAGCTCCACTTCGACTCCTCAGGCTTAGGCAGACCACATTAAAATAGGTCTGCCTGTTTGAGCAGTAATGCACCTAGTTTTGCCGAACCACATTCATATATGTGTCTAATATTACGAGTTGGTGCGACATGCCCCCAAAACTCCCCCTCATGTTAGGCGCATTAGAAAGTGTTGAGTCTTACGAACAATGCGACTAACACATTCAAAGCATTACACATCGTAGACTGCTCACTTAGGCGCATTTTACGCCAGAAAAGGGTGAAAAACCCGATCATTCATGTCTCCCAGGGGACTGCAACAGAATATTAATTCTCTTGATTCTACCATTTTTAAATTAAATATCCATATGTGACACTACTGGCTATTTAATGAATCAAAAACCCCCGCCCTAGAAGGAAACTTTTGGTTTTTTTGGGGTCTCCTTTTCATTTGAAAAATTGAAAAGGGAATTTTTTTTCCCGGTTTGTGGACACTAAAGGTGAAAAAGCTTAAAAAAACGCCCCAAAAAAGGGACCAAATTTTTGGAAACTGCACCCCTAAGGAATATATCCGGGGGTTTAAGTGGTATTGACCCAGAGGTGTTTCTCACTTTTTTTTTTAGCTTTAAACCCCCCTTCCCGCCGGGCCATTTTTGGGAACTCTCTGACGGCCCCCTTTTTTAAAAATCTGTCATTTTTTCCCTTTTTGTGGGGAAAAACTTTTTGACATTTTAAAACCTATCCATGTGATTCGGGAGTTTTTTTTCCCTCGTGGACACATTATATTTTAAAGATAGTAAAAAATTTTGGAAAAAAAAATTGTTGTTTATTTGTAAAAAAAATATCAAAAATCGTGAAAAATTTGAAAAATTTACCAATTTTAAATTTCCAAAATTTTCTGCATGTAAGACAGATAGTTTCCACTAAAAATTTAGTTTAAAAATTTGGGCTTTCTACTTTGGTCGCGTAGTTTGGCCAAATTTTTTTAAATGCCCCTTTTTTTTTTTTTATTAGACATTAGGGGGTTAAAATTTAGTAGAAATTTTTCCAAAATTTTAAAACCAAAAATTTTTTAAAAAGGGACATTTTTTGGGGGGACCATTTCCAGTTCAAACGTGACTTTGATTGCCCCTGTAGTTAGAAAACCCCATAAAAATGCCCTCTTTCTTAGAAAACACCCCTTAATGTTTCAAAACTGCATTTAGGAAGTTTTTTAAACCCATTGGGTTTGTTTACGGGAAATTTAAAAGCAAAGGGGGAAGTGAAGTTTAAAAATTTTATTTTTTTTTGCAGTTTTTCAATTTTTTTGCTTTAAATTCACAAAAATTTCCGGAAAATGTGTTTCAGGGAAATGCAAATTAATATTGTTTTCCCAGATTTCCCCGTTTTCAGAGAATCCCATATGTGGCCCTATTTGGAAAATTTTTTGGCTAACCCACAAGCCCCAGAATAGGAGGACCCCTTTAGGGGCTCGGGGGGGTCTTTTTCATTACGATTTTTTTTTTGGGCGCCATTTAAGTTTGCGGACACCCAAAGGGTGCAAAAAATTAAAATAACTCCCAAAAAATAAAAAAAAATTGGGAAATTTAACCCCCCTTAAGGAAATTTCCAGGGGTGTAGTGTGCATATGGGCCCCCAAGGTGTGTCACAAAAATTTTAAACGTTAGGCTGTGAAAAATTTTAAAAAAAATTTTTTTTTCCCAAAAATCTGCAATTTTAGTGAAAAAAATTTTTAATTTTTACAAGGCATCCCCGGGAAAAAAAACCCAAAACCTTGTTAAAGCAAATTTTTTCCCCGTTCAGGGAATACCCCCACATGTGGGGGTTTAAAATGCGGGTTTTGGGGGCATGGGAGGGGGTATAAAGGGGGGGGGGGTTTTTGGATTTTGGGGAAAGCGATTTTGGTGGGGCCATGTCGCATTTACAAGCCCCCAAAATTCCAAAAAAGGGAAAAACCCTTTCCGGGAAATCACCCATTTTGGATTTTGCAGCCCCAAAGAACTTCTTTTGGGGTTTTATTGTGATTTTGGGGGGGGACAGGTGTTCAAAAATTTTTTTTTTTTTCATTGGGGTATGAAAATGAGGGGGGGAAAAGCAGTTCGGGCCCTTGTTTTTTGGGCTTCAATTTTTTCAACGTTCGCCCCTGCCCCGTAAAAATGATTTGGTTTCCCTTTTCTATGGGGGTCGGTACCAAATTTCCCAAAAAATTTAGATTTTTTTATAGTTTTTTATGTTTTTTACTTTTTTAACAATAGAAAAAAGGGTTTTAAAAAAAATTTCGTTTTTATGTTGGCCTGTTTGAACCCATAACGTTTTCAGGGTTTTTTTTATACGGGGTGATTATGGGCTTGTTTTTTTTTGGGTTTAAATTGAGTTTTTATTGTACCATTTTTGGGGGGGGATGTTTTCCCCTTTGATACCTTTTTTTTTAAGGTTTTTTTGAGGATTTTGAACAAAATTTCACGAAATTTTTTTGGGAGTGTTTTTTTATTTTTATTTTTAAAAGAGGTCACCTGCAGTATAGGGTTTTCATAAATTGTATTACCCTTGGAAAGGGCGATTCGATTTTCGCGATACCCCAAATTTATTTTTTTTATGTTTTATGCTTTTACCCAATAAAAACCTTTTATTTTTAAAAAGGGAAAAAAGGGGTTTTTCCCTCGCCCCTTGTCTGGGGAGCCATAACTTTTTTATTTTTCTGGGGTACGGAGTGTGTAGGGGCTTGTTTTTTTGGGGGTGAGTTGACGTTTTTTTTTGGTATCTTTTTTGGGGGGACCCGACCTTTTTTATCAGTTTTTAAAAAGTTTTTTGGAAGGGGGTTTAAAAATCTGCCAAACCCCAGTAGTGTTTTTTTTTTTTTTTTTTCACAGCACTCAACCCTGCCCGTACCAAAGACCCGTTTGCTTTTTTTTTCCCTTTAGGGTCGGAATTTCGATTTCGGGAATTTTCCCTATTTATTAGTTTTTTTAATTTGGAAGGGATTTTTAAAAAAAAATAGGGTTTTTTTTGTGTTAAAAATATTTAAGCATCGCTGTCTTTGAGAGCCCTAACTTTTTTATTTTTTCCCTATTCAGGTTGTGTAAGAACTTTTTTTTTGGGGAGAACTGACGGTTTTAAAATTTGGTTACAAATTTGGCCCTTTATATGGTTTTTTTTATCGCTTTTTTTCCATTTAAGTTGCGAGGATGCACAAAAAAACGCCAAATTTTGTGGGCGTTTTTTGTTTTTTTTTTTTTACGGCGTTCACCATAGGGTTAATTAAAAATGAAAGATTTTTTAAAAGGGGGGTCGTTTTGCCGCCGGGGGGATAAAATAAAAGGGTTTCTTTATTTTTTTTGATTTTTTTTTGGGGCGATTTGGGTTTTTTTTAAAAAGGGGAAAAGGGCCCCGGGGGTATGGGGTTTTATTTTTTTTTTTTTTTTGTGTTTTTTCTTTTTTTTTTTACTTTTTAAATTTTTTTAATTTTTCCCCCAGTGAGGTTTGGGAACTGCAAATCCCCCAAATGGGGGGAAAAGCCAAACATTAGATTTTCTGTTTGAAGAGGCGAAACTGTGCCCCAGCGTTTTGGGGCATAGGTCGCCATGGCAAAATTGTGAAACCAATTTTCCCCCAAATGATTGTGGGGATTTGGGGAAATTTCACCCAAATAAAAACCCCCGGAAAGATTCAGAAAAAACTTGGGGAGTTGGTAGGAGACGGGGGGAGCGGATCTGTGCCCCTGACTCGCGTTGTAGACGGGGAGCTCACTTTCCCCCTGCCTGCCCGGGTTCATTTTCCCCGGGCCCTGAAAAGGCCCCCCGGAAAGATGGTTTTTTTTCCCCCCCGGCCGGGCTCACTCGGCCGGGGGTGATGGGGCAAAGAAGCCAGCCCGGGAAATTTTTCCCTGGTTCCAAAGCCGCGATTTTTCCGCGGCTCGTCCCCGCAAGCCCGCGCGGGTCGCCCCGGGCGTATGCATACGTCCCTTTGCGGGAAAGTCACTTCCGGGTTGGGGGATGATTTCGCCCCCAAAAACGGGAAAGGGGGTTAAATGTGAAAATATTTTTCCCCAAAAAATCCAGTTTTAGGGTGAAAAAAGTTTTAAAATTTTTAAAAAAAAATCCTTAAAAAAAAAGCACCAAAAATGTATTATGTAAAAATTTTTCCAAATTTAGCTACATCCTATGTGTGCCCCCCATTTTTTGGAACATCCCTACCCCGTTTCCATTGGCAAATCTCAGCTTTGCGTTTTAAAAGTGTCTTTAAAAAAAAATCTTCTCAGGGGAGGGCCCATTTTAAAACCATTTAATTTTTAACCCCCACCTTTTATTTACCCCCATTTTTCACTCCCCACATAGGGCACTCACAGGGGACTTTTTGTATTTAGGTTTTACCCGTCTTTTGGGGGAAGGGTTTACAAATTTTTTTTGTAACCTTCCCCCCATTTTAAAAAGCATGGCTGGGCCCTTGTTTAAAATTTTGCATTCTCCTCCGTTGTTTTCCCCAGGCACCCCCCCTTTGATTGTAAGCCTTTTCGAGCAGGGCCCTTTACACCTTGGGGGTCTCACCCGTAAGTTGCTTTCATGGTAAAGTCTGTCTTTTGTCTGTAATTTATTCCCCCCTACAGTAAAGTGCTGCCAATTAAGTTGGCGCTATATAAAAATAAAGATTTTTATTATTTTATTTTATTTTTTATTTTTTATTTTAGTGAAAACCCATCCAGAAGTCACCCCATTTTGGGGGTTTTTTTAAAAACACCTTAGAGAATTAGTGGAGGGGTGTATTGTGCACTTTGGGTGCACAGATGTTCTATAGTTTTTTTTAGCCTTAGGCCGTGAAAATGTGGAAAAAACAAATCTTGTAGGCTAGTACACTGATATCAATTTTATAGAGTTTTTTATGTTTTAAACTTTTTTCAAAGGGAAACGGTTTGTAAAAAAAATTGTGTTCTAAGTTGGGCATTTTTCAGCCCTTAAAAAATTGGGCCCCTATGAATAAAAAATTAAATGCTAAAATTTTCTCAGCAGGCTTTATATGGGTTTCAGCAATACCAAAAATTTTTATATTTTTTTTTATTTTTATTTAAAAAAAAAAAAAAATTTTTGGGATTATTTAGTCTGAGGCCATAACTTATTTTTTTTGTTTAAAGCTGGTAAGAGCTTGTTTTTTTTTAATGAGTTGACATTTTTTTGGGTACCTTTTTTGGGGAGGACAATTTTTTTTTTATCCCATTTAAATACCTTTGGGGGAGGTGGTAGAAATACTCAATCCAGTAGTTTCTTTTTTTTTTTTTTAACAGTGCTCATGGTATACATGACATGTTAGTTCTACTCTGACATGATTAAGACAATACCCAATTTATATAGTTATTTAATGTTGTAGCAAAAAAAAGTGTTTTTATTGTGCAAAACAATATTTATGCACCGCTTTCTTCTGATAGCCATAAGTTTTTTATTTTTCTGTATAGAGAGCTTTCCTTTTTTTTTGCGGAAATTGATTTTTTATTGGACATTTTGCCGTTTATATGCCCTTTTAATCACTTTTTATTCCATTTTATGTGCTGTGGGATAAATAAAAATTGCAATTCTGTCGCTCTTTCTTTAGGATTTTTTTTTGGCCCCTGGCGGAAAATCAAACATTAAAAGTGGTTTACCCCGGGGACCCAAAAGGACTTTTTATCTTTTTTAGTTTCCCATTTCCCCGGTGGGAAAGTGTTTTATCAGGGTTTTTTTTTTTCTTTTTCACTTTTTATTTTATTGTCATACAAAAAATCATAGGGGGCAAAGCAACCCCCAAAATGAATTGGGGAAGTGCAGGCAAAAATTTTTCCCCCCAGTGCAGCGGTGTGATTAGCAAAAAAGGATGGGGTCATAATATCAGGGCTCGTGCCCAATAGGGCCCGATGTAGTTCACAATCTTGAAGTTTTAAGCAAAGGGGCCCAAATTAAGTATTTGAAAAAAACTGGGGGTGCCCCCTTTTAAGGGGGAAGCAGGGCTGAATGTGGGGAAAAAAAAGGGGGGAAATTTGGCATGAGCAGGGCTGGGGAAAGTGGTCATAGCAGCAGGGGGAAGTGGCACAGAGCCGGGAATGTGGTCATAGTAGCTTGGGAATTTTTGGTCAAAAGCAGCAGAACTGGAATGTGGTCATAGTAGCAGGGCTGGAATGTGGTCACAGTAGCAGGGCTGGAATGTGGTCACAAATGGGGCTTGAATGTGGTCATAATAACAAGGCTGGAATGTGGTCATAGCAGCAGGGCTATAATGTAAACCTGCTGCAACTGAAAATTGGTCATAGAGCATGGTTAAATTTGGGTTTTATAACAGCTCTGGAATGTGGTCATAGCAGCAGGGCTGGAAGGTGGTAACAGCAGCAGGGCTGGAAGGTGGTAACAGCAGCAGGGCTGGAATGTGGTCACAGCAGCAGGGCTGGAAGGTGGTTTTAAACACAGGCTGAAGGGGGGTCATAGCACAAGGCTGGGAAGGTGGTCACAGCAGCAGGGCTGGAAGGTGGTTATAGCAGCAGGGCTGGAAGGTGGTCACAGCAGCAGGGCTGGAAGGTGGTCACAGCAGCAGGGCTGGAAGGTGGTCACAGCAGCAGGGCTGGAAGGGGGGCCCCCCTAAGGGCCCGAATGGCAAAAGGGGTCAAGTAGCAGGGCTGGAAGGTGGTCACAGCAGCAGGGCTGGAAGGTGGTCACAGCAGCAGGGCTGGAATGTGGTCACAGCAGCATGGCTAAAATGGGGTCTTAGCAGCAGGACTGGAAGGTGGTCACAGCAGCAGGGCTGGAATGTGGTTACAGCAGCATGACTAAAATGGAGTCATAGCAGCAGGACTGGAAGGTGGTCACAGCAACAGGGCTGGAATGTGGTCATTGCAGCAAGGCTGGAATGTGGTCACAGTAACAGGGCTAAAGTTTCAAAACTAATTGTATCACCGACTGGGCTAGAATAAGTCAACGATCATAAAAAACGTATATAGAGCTGTGTTTTAAATTTGGTAGTCATAATACATGGACTAGAATGTGAACAAAAGCACCAGCAGGTGGAGTGACAGGCAAAGACACAGGACCAGCAGGCACAGATACAGGAAGAACAGATAAAAGCAAAGGACTTAAAAGCAAATAACCAGATGAAGACACTATTTTGGCATATGTAGACAATAAACCAACAGGAACAATGGGTTTAGATACAGGACTGTAGAATACAAAGTACTAGATGTGATATCCAGAAAAACTTTTTCTATTTTCAAACAATTTTAAGTTTATCATTCCACAGAGAGAAAGATTATTACTGGAAAACATTCAAGACAGTTGACAATCTACTCTGGAGTAGATATTACAGCAAATTCACCCCAAGGTCAGACCATGACCCATGGTCAGAAATTATGAAGACACCAAGAGCTATATCTTAGACTCTACAGGACTCAATTAGTATGTAAAATGTTCATGGACATGACAATACAATTAGGACATGAATAAATTAGTTGGTGGATTGCCAGGATGAAGTCATTTTATATATAAAAAAATATGGAGCACAGTTTGAGTTCGCAAATTTTCACCTGAACAAACCCCAATACCTTTGCAACAATGTCCATTGTACAGATGAGACCAAAGTGAAGATGTTGAACCACAATGCACAGTGCCAGATTTGGTGAAAACCAAACCAATCATATTAGCCAAAACATCTCATACCTATAGTCCAAAATGTTGGTGGAGGGATGATGACTTAAGATTGTTTTTCAACCACAGGCCTAGGCACCTTGCAATCATTGAACTCACAAATAAACTTTCCTGTATACTAAATTTTTCTAGAGTCAAATGTGATGCCATCTTTTCAGCAGGTAAGACATGCTAAAAACAGAGTCATGTAACAGGGTAAGGATCACAAGCACAGCAGTATATCTAGAGTGGTTGAAAAAAAGGTTACAAGGTGTTACAATGGCCCAGTCCAAGTCCAGACCTCAACCCAATTGAAATGCTGTGGCAATATCTTAAAAGGGTTTTGCCACGAAGTAAAATTTATGTGGGAAGTTTGTAAATTAAATAATAAACATTTTCACCATTCATCATTATTAAAAATTCTGCACCATTTTTGTTTTAGCTGCTCCTTTAGTGATCCATTCTTTACAGCTCGTTTCCATGGGATACGATCAGGGTTGAGAGCTTCTCAGTCCTGGTCGCACATGCACAGACATCGCCTCTCCTCCCAGGAAGCTACTGAGTGTTCAAACCCCAGATGCTGTCATTCTACTCCTGTCCTCTGTGCTCCTTAGTAATTAGTCAAACAGTGCAAATAAATTAAAAAAAGAAACCTCAATCAGGTATGTGCATTGATAAAAAGAAATAAAATCAACAGGTTTGGTTCCTGAACTGACTTGAACTGATGACCCTTTCCCTGGGGCAAAAGTTTTTCCCTGCTCAATGTAGCATTACAGTTCTAACAAAACAAACCGGAAAACCTTTTATTTCACAATATGCAATTCAAACAAATACATACTCCCCCTCTAGCAGAGAGAGCGAAACGGATACAGGAGTAAAAATGAATTTGGGGCCAAAAAACCCCCCAAGAACGTTTATGAATAAAAAACGACAAAACTCAATAAACTGATGTTTAAAAAAAAAGAGTGGGCCAAAATTCCTCCAGAACGAGGTAAGAGACTCATAAAGTAATACAGAAAATAATACTTCTCGTTATGGCTCAAGATGATTTTATAAGCGTACTTAGCTACTTTGTTTAACGTAAAAATTTAACATACTAGTTTTTTTCACATGGGTTTTTTTTTTGTTTAACGAGGTTGTAATTTTTCCAAAAATTTTTAAAACCTTCAAAGATGAGATTTTTTTTCCAAACCTTAAAAAAAACCCATAAACAATTAGGGGGTTGTTTTTAGTGAAAAACAAGTTTAACGGGCATTATCCAAAACAAACTGCATTGAAATATATATAGGTATTTTTTGCTTTTATTATGCTTTAAGATGCATTAAGATGGTATGTTGTGAATGTGATACTGTGTGTTCTGTTTGTAAATTAGTAAGTATTTAGTCAGTCATGTTATATCTTTTTTGAATTTGTGATGTAGTGTAGTGTTTTTTAACAGTGTTTAGTGCCCTGAATAGTTACACCCCTTTAATGGTAATTTATTCAACAAATTTGAAAAAACAGAAACAAAAGACCCAAATTTAGTTGAAAACTAAATGCAGGCAGTCTCCAGTCAATTTTATAGCAATTTATTTATCTTTATTTTTTACCATGGTTAGGAAAATCTCAAAATTTAACCCTAAGAAAAAAATTTTTAAAAGAAAGTGGAAACCCCTAAACAACCCGGGGTCATGGTGCCCCAAGTTTTCCAAAGCATGTTATTAATATTTCTGCACTCAATATTTCTGAGACTAAGCTTCCTTTTTTCCATCCTCTTCTGTTTATCCTCAATCTGATGTATCTTATCACCACCATCATTCCTAAGCCCTATATCTGATATATTTGATATCACTATTTATATTCAAAAATAAACCCGAAATCTTGCAGCTTTCACTATGGCCACTAAGCAACATAATATGCTAACCCTTCTAGCTCTCTTGAGATGACTTCCAAGCAGGCACATCATTATCACAGTCAGGATTACAAATGAAACCAATAACACCACTATTATTAGCCTGGAGACAGAAAACTCAGGACCAACAGTATTGACTATAGGTGATGGGCATAGCTCCCCTCCTTTCCCTCCTTGCACAGGTCAAAGAGCATACCAAGACCTTTCTTCAACAGAAATCAATGTTTGTACTACATAAATAAAAATGCTTCTATTCTAACCATTTTTCTGCTCCTTTGGAACACTGAATGCCATCAAAAAGTGCCCATGTTGCCTACGCATTACTTTTGGCAAAAAAAATATTTTCTTCATTTTGGAAAATTTTAAACTTCTGAGTTTTTTCAACTGTAAATCTTTCTTTGTAGTATACCTATAAAAGTGCAGATAAGGTTTACAAAACATCAGCAGAACCACACAGTCACTTAGGAGTAGGCTAAATGGTCACTACTTCAATGCCTAGACAGACTTTGTAACATAGTATGTCAAGACATCTTAGATCAGTCCACGGAGGAGATTTTAGTAATATCAGTATTTAACCCTGTAAACAAGGTCATTTTACAACGGGCAATCTTTTCTCAACAGGAGTAAAGATTTCTGGTTTATCATACTCAGATGGCTGTTTCCAGGTGACGTTAATGAGATCATAAAAACTGAATCAAAGAGGGAGCCCTGCTTTTTCAACTCAAGAGTTTTCCTCCTACATACATCCCTTCTGCTTTAAACAGAGACTTGTCTCTGAAGTTTTTTTATCTCATTTTTTTTCATAATTAGTCATATATAGTCTCTTTGACACACATGTGGTTTCCCTTGCTCCCCTGTGGGCCAGTCTGAGCTTGCTTGCAACCCTGTTTCAGTTTGTATAACATTGATACACAAGTTCAGCTACTAGAGTAATGTATCTCTAAGAATTTTATTCAACACCAAGTTACTCCCTGTGTGTCAAAATATAGAATATGACACATGCTTCCTCCTCCAGTGAAATTATAGGAACATTCAGATCATGGTTTTAGCCCTATTTCAGCCTCTCTGGAGCTATAGATGGTATATTTTCATCATGGCAATCAATCTCAACGCACTTGTTTGTGTACAATCATTGACAAAAAATATAGCACCAGGACCGATCTGGAAAAACAGGCCAGCAGTCAGCATCTCATTCTGTGTACCTACTTCTACCTACCTACCTACCTACCTACCTAGGGCTCTATATACCTACCCATCTACTTACCGGGGCCCCCCCTATAACTAAATTTCTTAGGACCTATATTCCTACTTATTGGAGGGGGGGGGCTACATAAGTACCTATCTACTTAAAAAGTAGATACCTACTTATTGGGGGACCTATAAATCTACCTAACTAATAGGGGCCATACACTTACCTAATTGATGACTACCTTCCTAAAAAGGGGTTTACCTATCTGCCTACCTAGTTTGGGGGTGTACCTACAAATTATATTGGGGGATTTAACTACCTCCTATATGGGGAAACAAAACAAGACTAAAACTTGGTACACAAATGGGAGCCCAATGGCCGTTAGGGGGTAATTATATTGCATGAGGCACAAGGGGGTCATTATTACTATTTGGGACACTATAGATGGAAAGTTTGTACAGAGGTAGGAATTGCTAGGGATGTGCTAGAAAAGTGAGGAGTCTAAGGTTTTTCTTAGGTAATTTCTACATTGAAGAGTTGTGGCCGGGGGGAAGTCCATGGATTGGGCCAATAGAAAAAAAAGGAAAAAGAAAAATCATCAAGAAGGAACATCCAAGAGAAGATATCCCCTGGATACCCGGTTAACTTTGTAAATCACTTATATAAGTGCGAAAGCCCCCGTGTACTACGGTATCTACCATTGTATGGTCCTGTATGGCATAAAATTGGGTTTTAGTAAAAGGTTCAATCAGAAAAGGAGGGGTTTTAAAATTTGTCCTGTGTTGGGTGATTTATGCCCAATGTGGGGGTATTTTCACCCACTGTTTGTAGTGATATGTGGTATTGTGAATTTTCATCACCATGTGGTGTTTTTGGGTTGCATTTTTCGTCCTAGTGTGTATGTGGTGGTATTGTTAAGTCAAATATATGGTGGGGGATGTGGGTCATGGTGGCGTTTTTGGTTTTGGTGGATTTTTGGAATATAATCCATGGGGGGCTGGGTTTTTGTGAGTGTTATTTGGAAAATGTTTTCTTTACTTAGTAGTTTTAACATAAATTTGTGTTTATAGCTTTTTTAGTTTAGGCACTGGTTAATGTTGATGCAATTGTTTTCAGCATGTCCAACTGTAAGGGGGGGGGGATTTGTTTACTCCACCCTGAGTGCAATTTAATATAGGAACAGACCGGTATAGCACCCAGATAGGAATGTCAGATTGCTGCAAAACTTGTCGTGCAATTATTTTCACGAAATTAACTGGGGCTTAAGACATTGAAAGAAATGGGTGAAAGAACAGGGTGGCGTTTGAGAAGGCTTGCCATCAGGTTTTTTCGAACAACCTTTTGGTGATATTTGGAAAAAATGGTTTTGGGAGGTATCACCCAAGAAACAGGTCCGGATGGCCCCCCAAACCCCCAAAAGAGGAATTTTGATCTGCCAGCAAGCACTAGCAACTCTCACAGTTTCCTTGTCCAACCTCCAGATACAGGTTTGCTCTTTAAACCTTTTTCCTTTTCTTTGGATGACCCCTTTCCCCGGGCTTGGGAGATGGAATTTGTATTATTTCCCCCTTTTTATTCTTGAATTGCAAAAAACCCCCATCACCTTTATTTACAGTAGTGCAAAAAAAATAAACTTGCGTTTTTAGATTAAACCCTTTTTAATCTTTTGTGAGAAAAAACCAGGTTCATTTTACAGAAAAGGGTTTCTCAAAATGGGGTTGGCCTTCTTTTCCCTTTTTCATTTTCTCCAAAAAACATCCTTCCTCTCTAATTTGTTTAAAAACTTAAATACACTACCCAAAAAAATTAGGGAATTGACTTTGTTGAAATTTCAGGTAACAAATTTCTTGAACATTTTTTTTTAAATGCAATAAATGAGACCATTTCTTTACTTTAGGATGCACTTTTTCAACTGTTCAGTGTTTCGGTACTTTTTACATAACTTGCTGATCTCTAACAAGATGCTTATGGCAAAATTCACAACCGGTTTTTGATCCCTGAATCACCCAATGAATTTAGGGGATCAATTTGAATTGGGATTCAAACAGTCCTCCTCGACATGCTGTTCACATTTTGAAATCATGAGACAACACCTTACAATTGATCAACACCACCTCACCATTGCGAGGCTTCAAGCAGGATGCTATCAGATGGAAGTGACCCCTGAGGTTAGAGTGTCAGAGAGTTTTATCAGCTGGTTGCAACAAAGATACTGAGAGACTGGTAAGGCAAAGAAGTGGTGGCCTTTGGCTCCATCACACACTGATTACCGCTTCATTGTAAACAATTCCTCATGGAACTAGATGATAAATGCCACATAACTCCAAGCAGGTTAAAGGGAGGTGAGAGGCTACCAAGTGTCATGTCAGACCATTCATAACCGTTTACAACAGTGTGGTGCTAGATGACCGGCAAGGGTACCAGTGGTCCTCAGTACTGTTCAGTGATGAAAATCAATTCACACTGAGCAGAAATGATGGCTGCCAACTATGCTGGAGATATCAAGGAGAGTGCTATGCATCAGCCTCTGTTGTCACCAGTCAAGCCTTTGGTGGTGGTAGTGGCGTTACAGTGTGTGCAGGTGCATCTTGTCAATTCCAAACTGCCCTACACTTTGTGAATGGTACAGTGACAAGCCTCTGCTACTTGAAAAACATCAATAATCCAGTCATTGTGCCTCTTCATGAACAACACAGGGCTAATTTCATCTTCATGGATGACAGTGTTCCATGGCTATTGGAGACTGAGGTACATCAAATGGAGTGCCTGCACTTTCTTCAGACATGAACCCCCTAAAAAATCTGTGAGATCAGCTGAGTTGAGGTGTAAAAGCTCTTAACTCTGCACCCCTGAACCTATATGACCTGAGTGGTGCCCTTCAATAAGAGTGGGATGTCATGCCTCAGCAGTCAACAACTTGACTTGTGAATCACATGAGACATCGTTGTCAAACTGTAGTTGATACTCAAGTCCTCATGACACGTTATTGATACATTGACATTTTTTGATGGAGTATACCTACAACTCTTTTTGTTTTTTAATTCAATTGTTTGAAATGAGAAAATCAACATTGCACACTACAACTATAAAGGGGTTTTGCCAAGATGTGAAGTTCCTTACCTCTTATCTTATCAGGAGAGAAGATAAACAAAGCATGAATGGCTGAAGGGGGGAGAGGGAGGGGGTTGAGCAGAGCCAGGAAGCAGGGAGCATCTCTAATGTTTACCCAAATAATAACATTACAACCAGTGGATTCTCTATACAGCAGAAAGCCTCATAAACTGCACTTTTCTCCCCAGCCCCTTGCAAGCTCGTTCATGTTCCCTCTCATCAGATAAGAAGTGCAAACATCAGTGGCCAGATCAGCTCCTGTCAGTGTTCTGGTCATGTCTAATGTAAACTTTCAGGAAACTAAGGGCATCTTAGGTAGGCTGTAGCTCTCAGAGGCTTCACTTTTTGTAATCACATATATTTAGAAAAGTGATTAAATACCGATTTTGGAGGACCCCACGTAAACATTACATCATGGCAAAACCCCTTTAATGGCCTACCTTTCAGGAAAAAGTATCACTGTAATGAAATTTTTTACGTTTTCCATAAGTTTCACCATGAAACCACATATCCCTTGCTTTTTGTGAGTAGTGTATGTCATCATGATCACAGTGAGCAAGGGTAAAGTACCCGAAACGCGTCTGTGTTTATCACCTGTTCATCACCTGTGAGGGGGTTGGTTGCTGCACTGCTGTGTTGCTGTTTTACTGGAAGAAATAAAGCTGCTACATTTTTACTGCATGAAGGATATGGGTTTTCTTGGTGCATAGCGTTCCGTGGTGGACATGTATCCAGACTTCTGTTTGTGAGTATATGTCATCATAATGTTCATACATAAAGTTTCATTTTATTCCAAAAACTTCTTGGTGCATTTTTTCTTTTTGTCAATGAGTATACCGATAATATTAATATTAAACTTTACACTGAGTTGTTCCTAGTTTAAATATTTAAGCAATTTATCTAAACCTTTAACTAACAGCTCATCACTAAATAATTTTTTTTTTATTAATAAGATGTAATGCTACCCAAGACCTACACTTACTTACAAACATACAATATGTCCAACTATCATCTCCATTTTTAATAATGTTTTATGTCGATGAAGAGATACCTGTGCAGGTTTTTTTTTTTTTTTTATCACTGTATTTTACTGTATATCTTTAACTTTAACTGTGTCTTATATTTATAACTAGTGACATGCTTCAAATTTCAGTTGAACTAATTTGACTTAAATAAAAATTTTGCCAGAAATCTTGTGGAAAATCAGGCAATTAATTGTTAGCTTGCCAGTGAAACAGGAATAAGGAATGATATGATTTATTGCACTATTAATCAAGTATCATTACTGTACAAATCACTCCACTCTTTTTACTGTTTTCAGTAAAAGTATGGAATCCTGTGTGTAAACTCCAGTCTACAGATTCCTATGGTCTATGTACTGTAGCTGTACCATCTCTATACTGATGACACCCAATTATACACCTCCTCCCGTGACATCAGTCCTACACTCCTACAAAACACCAGTGACTGCCTGTCCACTGTCTCTGACATTATGTCCTCTCTTCATCTGAAACTAAACCTCACTAAAACTGAACTTCTTGTCTTTCCTCCATCTAGTAACCAACCCCCCCCCCCCCCCCGCTATTTCTGTTTCTGTATGTGGCACCACCATTACTCCTAGGCAGCAGCCCACTGTCTTAGGGTTATATTAGATTCTGATCTGTCCTTCACCCCATATATCCAATCTCTTGCCCACTCCTGTCACCTGCACCTCAAGAACATCTCCAGGATCCGTCCGTTTCTCACTGTGGAAACAACTCAAACTCTCATTGTGGCCCTTATTCTTTCTCGTCTTGACTACTTGCTCATCTGTCTCCCTCTATGCAAACTCTCGCCTCTCCAATCTGTCCTGAATGCAGCAGCCAGGCTCATCTTTCTTTCCATCCGCTTTACTGATGCCTCCACCCTGTGTCAGTCACTGCACTGGTTGCCCATTCGATACAGGATACAGTATAAACTCATCACTTTCACCCATAAGGCTCTCCACAGTGCTGCACCCCCCTACATCACCTCCCTCGTCTCTGTCTACCACCCTACCCGCTCTCTCCACTCTGCTACTGATCTAAGATTACACACCTCACTCATCCGAACCTTCCATGCCCGTCTCCAAGACTTCACCTGTGCTGCACCAGTTCTCTGAAATATGCTACCGCAGCGGATCAGGCACATTCACAACTCTCATAGTTTTAAGAGGGCCCTGAGAACACATTTTTTCTGTCTGGCCTACCAAGATCCCTAACTGCTACCACACACATCTGTCACTCCCTACACTAGGGCACTCACAGGCACTTATCTGTATATAGATGTACTGTCTGGATGGCAGGTTCATCCATTTTTCATGTAAACCACCCCCTATTTATGAAACATGGCTGGACCATTGTAAACTTGGCACTTCTCACCGTTTGTTTCACCCATACACCCTAATAGATTGTAAGCTCTCACGAGCAGGGCCCTCATACCTTGTGTCTCATCTGTAAGCACTTTTAATATGTAATGTCTGTACTTATACCCTCGAATTTGTAAAGTTATGCGGAATATGTTGGCACTATATAAATAAAGTTTATTATTATTAGCTGCAATAAGGTATATAAAACAGAGAGGTTGTTAAGACAAAGTGACTGCCCCTCATAGACATGTACAGAAAATAGGATAAAAAGGAAAAAAAAAACAGCTTATACGAAAAGAAAATAACTCAGTTTTAAAAGTTAAAAATGTAGGTTTCCTCTATCCCAAGAAGACAATACTGTACAATTTTCAATCCATTCCTAAATCTGGTCATATACTGAACAACTCTTACACCTACACCTATGTGGCCACTGACACTATTAAAACAATCAGGTCATAAGTGTTTGCTGTGTTCTTTACCTACCCTTCCCCACCTAATAGAGCATCCAATCTTGAAAGTTCATTTCATTAGGAATATTGACTTATTGATTTTTTTTTTTTAATCCAAAGTACATACATTACATACAACCTGTGACAATCATGTATTAGATCAGGAGGAATTAAAATGTAGATTTATGGGAAAATATTCTGTGTGTATCTAGAAGATTTGTAGTGACTTCACCCAACTATGGATAGTCTTCCCTGTATGGATGTAGCAAAGTTAAACGTGATTGTGATATCACAGCATTGTGTGTTATCTGTTCTTAGAGCCAAAATAAAGCTATTGAAAAGCATTTGAAAGGTTAAGATAACTTTCTGTACCATGGTATCATGATGTTTTAGAACAAGTGTATCAGAGGTTCTATTCAGAACTTCCGTATCATGTTCCGTCAAGAATGACAGAAAAAATAGCACAACAAGCTGCACTATTTTTTCTAAATGACAGACACCATGGTGGAGACCTGACGGACCCATTGCAGTTAACAGGACCTGTAGGGCACTGTGGATGGATCGCCTGGGAGTCGGAGCTGCGAGGGAGCGAGGCAAGTACTTGTATTTATTTTTTAAACCCTGCCTATAACCTGCCTTTGGGGGATATTTACATGCCTATAGGGACATATAACTGCCTATAACCTGTCTATGGGGACATATACTTGCCTATGGGGACATATACCTGCCTATACATGCATATAACCTGCCTATGGGGACATATACCTGTCTATAACCTGCCTATGGGGACAAATACCTGACTACACCTGCCTATAACCTGCCTATGGGGGACATATACGTGCCTATACATGCCTACAACCTGCCTATGGGGGACATATACCTGCCTATAGGGGACATTAAACCGCCTATGGGGGACATTAAACTGCTTATACCTACCTATGGGGGATATTAAACTGCCTTTACCTGCCTATGTAATTCTATTGGTATCCATTTTTATTTTTGAAATTTACCAGTAGCCACTGCATTTTCCACCCTAGGCTTATACTCGAATCAATAAGTTTTCCCAGTTTTTTGTGGTAAAAGTAGGTGCCTCGGCTTATATTCGGGTCAGCTTATACGGTATTCAAATATCCATTTAAGATCGTATATGATTGTTTAATTCAAAAAGGCTAGCTGAAAAACATATTAAATACTACATATCATAAAACTATAAGTTAGACCAAAATTAATACAAACATTCTAGGAAGAAGGGGATAAAACAACCAACACAGATAAAAAAAATATGATAAAACTTTATTACTACCATTTAAAAGAATAGTTTAATCAGAAGCGTCATTTCTAAACACTGGCAAATTCTTCATCAGAATCCTTTACATTGCAAAAATCCTACCTCCTAAACACAAGTCTCTTTTAAGAGAGGAGTGCTCCTCAAAAAATGTAAGCTATTTAAAAACTTTACAAAAACCTGGGACATAATAACAATAATAACTGCAACATAATTATGACGCAATCTGCACCAAAAATAATTATGTACATGCTTAACACTGTATGTATGTTTTAGACAGTTTCTAGATAATGTTTTGCCCCATCCAGCAAAAGGGGCATGGCATTTATGGGAGGGGCAAGGTTTATTAGAAATGGGTGTGGCTTAGCATAATGCATCATAATTTTGGGGCAATTAGTGGCAAAAAGTAAGACAACTAATAGAAGGTATAAACTTAGACTAGACAGTTTAAACATGCACCAAATTTAGCAACACTATTATACATCTGGCGCATTTTACACTGTCAAGTCTAGGTTTATACTGTGTAACTATTGATAAATCTGTCCTTTTATCCTCAGATCAACCTCTTATCATATTTTGATCTGAATCCCAATGCTTTCTTCTTCTCCAGGCTGAATTATTATCAGCTACGAAACCATTATACTATTTAAAAGAAAGTATTGAACCCTCATACTCCCACTGTGTTTGAATTTTGATGTCTACAAGAAGTCTTTAAGAAGCATCTCTTATCTAAAATATATATTCTGCTAACTTCAGTTGAAGCCTTGATCAAACTTTCTTTTCAAAAACGTTGGGATTGAGAGTTTGCTAGGGAACTGTCTAGTGAAAAAAGAAAAAAAGCCTTTAAAATTGCTCATAAAACCTCTATTTCCTCCAAAGCACGGGAACTTAACTATAAGATTCCGACCAGATGGTTTAGAGTCCCAACTTTTTGAATTTTATATCCAAATGTCTTGGTATTGGAGATGTGAGGAAGAAATGGGTACAATGCCCCACATTTGGTGGGGATGCACCGATTGCAACCTTTCTGGCTGAAAGTTATAGATGTCATCCAGAGAGTTGCTGGCATAACCCTTGACAAAGGGTTCTCTTCTACTTTTCATGATTCTGCTTCCCATCAACACACTGAAATACCATCTGATCTCCTTCTTATTAACCCCTTCCGGACCCTTTTTTTTTTTTTTTTTGTGACACATTCGTTTTTCCCTCCTCGCCTTCTGAAAGCCATAACTTTTTTATTTTTCCACCTACATAGACACATGAGGGCTTTTATTTTGCGGACAAGATGTACTTTCTAATGGTGTTATTCACTATACTATAGAATATACTGGGAAACCGCAAAAAAAATTCCAAGTGGGACAAATTGTGAAAAAAAACGTATTTTCGCCATGTTTCTGGGTGATTTGCTTTTACGGCGTTCAATCTTCGGTAAATATAATGTATTATCTGTATTATACAGGTTGTTACGCATCCGGCAATACCAAACATGTAGGGTTTCCGTTATGTTTGGTACCGTAAAAAAAATTCCAAACATTTTCTATTTTTTACTTTTGCGCCGCGGCGCCAGATTGTGCGACCAATAACTTTTTTGTACTAACACATACGGACGTCAGTGAGGGTGCATTTTTTGTGGGCTGAAGTGTACTTTTTATCGCTAGTAGTTTAGAATGCATGCGACTTTTTTGATCATTTTTATTCCATTTTTTGAAAGACGTGAAATGACCAAAAAACGCAATTTTGGAATTTAGAATTTTTTTTCTTCTACGGTGTTCAGCGTACGGGATAAATGATGTTATATTTTTATAGATCAGACTTTTTCGAACGCGGCAATAACAAATATGTGTAACTTTTTTATTATTTTAATGATTTTATTTGTAAAATGGGGAAAGGGGGGTGATTTGAACTTTTAATACTTTTTTTTTTGTACTTTAAAACTTGATTTATTTATTTTTTTATTACTGTAACATTTAGTCCCCCTATGGTGCTTGACCACTAGGGGGCGCGATTGTTAATACAACCTAGTGCATTGCATAGGCAATGCATTAGGGTGTACAAAGATGGCGGTTTCCCCACTTCCTGTCTGCGGATGGAAGTGGGTCAAGACGGCCAGGGTAAGTGACGGGAGCCTTCACAAGGCTCTCCACCACCATGCCCGGTCGTCGGATCGGCGCGGTGCCGATGACCGTAACGATCGTGCGCGGCACCGATCGGCGTTCATTCAGACGCCGCGGCCATCTTTGCGGCCATCTTTGCCGCGGTGTCTGATGGGTAAAACATAATCTCCAAAAATTGGGAATCTCGCAAGAGAACAAAGAGTGACTTTTGATCACTATATTTACTATTTTGCCATAGGCAAACTTAAACTCTATCAGTTCTCTATCTGTTAAACACTAAAACGTAACTTTTATTATATCTAACTCTTAACCTCTATACACACTATTTAAAAACATGATCTCTAACCTCCTCATTTAACCCTTTTTGCTTTTGAAAGAGGGAATAACTCCCTTTCTATTATCAAGTCTGGTGGAACCCCACCTACTAACAGGGGAGCCTTATATCTATAGCAAAGTACTAGCTTCAGTAAGGGATCCCAAGCCAACTACTTGGGCAGTCGTCCCTAATCTCATGGACACAAAATAAATAAGTCCCCCTTGTGACACCGTCTGCAGCAGGTGACACTTGTAGACAGAGGTGAGAGATCACAATTTAAAACGTCATATCTGACCTCGCCGACATGTTTCGCCAGCTAACCTGGCTTTATCAAGGCTTAGAGGTCCGATCACATGTGGTCTGAGCTCACTTCCTTTTATATGATGTTAGGTCAACACCCTATTCAGGTGCTCACCAATTAGCCATCAGAGAATCCACATAAAGCCCACTCCCACTTCCGCGCGTGCACACGCATGACATGTCCTGCTCAAGCGGCGACCATGCTCTCATGTGCCAACAACCCGCCGGCGCTGTTACTGCCGGGTGTTAGCGGCGACTAGCCGCTAACACCCGGCGGCTGTGCGGGGGGGTCGCGGAGCGTACTCATAGGCCCAGGGTCGTGAAGGGGTTAATAGCTGCTAAAACTGTTGTCTTTAGACTACTACCTGTCGATCTATCACTGACCTGCTCAAGGAGACCCATTTCAGTCAATGCATGGAGAAGTTATGCTATAACTGGAAGCAAACACATTCAGACATAGGATGGTTGGTCTCTTTTTGCAGCACTGATATGTACCATTGATACTCCTAATGAGGCATTACTATCCCCTCTCAGGATGCTTCATACTACATTTTGGGATCACTTTGGTGTTGGTAGTTTTTGGTTTTGGTTAATTTTGCCATAACTTGTTACAAACCAGTATACACCTAACTTTTTTATTTACTAAATTGCAGTTTTTAACTCACTGTGTCTCCTCAGGCTGTGGATGGTTCTACAGCAGTGACTGATTAGCATATAGCTCAAGTCATTACTCTGACAAGATTACAAATGCTTTTCTTCCCTCACAGCACATGCATCTTTTGTTTACTGCAGCTAAAATACAATTAGTTCACTTAGAGCTCAGTCCAGTGAGTCTGTCTGTCTGTCCTTGTTGACCTCACTCCCTGCTCTCTGCTCTGTCAGCTTATCAGATAACAGACATCCTTCTAGTATGCAGGTTACCATTGAAACCTGTGTGCACTCAGAAAGCTGATAAAATGTCTCTTATATTATGACTAAAGTCAAATCTATTGGCCAATGTATTTAGAAAAAGTCTTCATTTAACTGGCCCTTTATGTTGAAAGCTAATCTTTGTAGGGAGAAAATCCATTTTAGTTGGGTCAGCAGTTGTAATAGTCATTATGTCATCATAAAACTTGCTCTCATCACAAGATGCGCTCCTTCTGCTCTGTATTGTATATAACTCTCAGTCTAGCATTTCACTTCTTTTGTGCGCCCTAATGTTTGTAGACTATTAATTGATATTTGGTAATTGAAAAATGTAAATATCAAAACTATTTCTACCGATTTTTGTAACATTTGTGAACTCTGATCTTGTTCTATAAAATGATGATGGTGATCATAACTTCTCTCTTATTATGTCACTATTATGGTATGACTACATGATAGTATGTTTTCTTTTATGCTGCATTCAACTTACATTAAAGCTTATTTGATCAAGAATGAAAAAAGAAGAACCAGACATCCCCTTTTCACTGCATTTTATGTCTATATTGGGAAGAACTTGCTGACTTTTGATATAGCTTTAAAAGCTGTATACTTCTATTCTACAGTATGTACAAAAGGATGGTTCACTAGACTAAATAACAATTACAGCGAGGTACATCAAATCTTAATATAAGAAAAACTGACCTCAATTAAAGCTCAGTTTTATATTTTTTAAAATTTTATAGAAAAATTAAAACTGAATGTGATTGGTTGCTGCAAGCAACAAGGACAGTTTTTGTGTCAGAGAGTTCTCATTAATAAAGCTTGCTGTAGTTAATGTAATGTATTTCATAGCGCTTTACAGGGACTGTCATCACTCACGTCAGTCCCTGTGGGGTTTATAATATAATCTCAGACACATACTTGGGACAATTGCATAGGAATCCAATTAACCTATCAGTTTGTTGTTGGAATGTAAAAGAAAACCGAAACACCTGGAGGAAACTCAAACTAACATGGGAAGGACATACAAATGCTATGCAGTTGTTGTTTATGGTCAGACACCATCTGTATATTATAGACTGAAAACTTACAGGTTTGTTCTTCACTGATGTTTATTTTTGCATTACATGTAAATTAAATTACTTAATTCTTATGTTAATTGTAAGGGGCTGTAAGTATATAAGTGCTTAATTAGTAAATATAGTATTATTATTATTATTATTATTATTATTATTATTATTATTATTATTATTATTATTATTATTATGTAAATGTTCATAAACAGACATATGTTACATTTACATACAGAATCACACAGAGTTTTCTACAGATAAAGTTTTAGGCACACTTTCTGAAAGTGAGATTGTTGGTAAAATTGTAAAGCATAATATGCTGGTTTCACAGATATTAATTAGTGAAATGTCAAAGTAAAAGTGTGCTGGTTGAATTTCATTAGAGTGGTGCACATGAGATCCCCTAGAGAAGAATAGATGATAAAGCTAAAAATTCATTTATTTGTATGCTGTTTCTCATTTGCTGTCTATCTGGCCATTGCTAATATGTATGGCTTTTGTTAGTTGGGAATGTGATTTTAGCGGTTTCCAGTACTGTTTACCATACAAACAGCAAAGATAGCAAAATGAAGTTGTGTCAATACTGTAGATAATATGTTACTGTATATTCAATGCTATTCAATGCTATTTGTAAGCAGGGTAGGAAACAGTTACTTAGAAACATGTGAAATAACCTGTCTGGAGAGTACATAACTTTGACTTCATTTCTGCATATATTTTTTCCTTTCTTTTATAAAATCTCTACCTCATACATGTTATTTTAGATGGTAGCGCCCACAGCAAAACATATATATTTATTATTTAAAAAAATGCAAGTAGCTTTTAAGTAATTTAAAAACTTTTAATTACATATAAAATTTTAATGGAAAAAAATTACATCTCCTTTAATTCAGAACTGACCAGAAAAGTTATAAAACCCTCTCATAAGCTGACTGCCTCTTTACAGTATGTGACAACTCACTCACATTTCGGCTGCCATCTTGGACCGTCCTGAGGGTATTTAGCTCTCAGATCGCCGTCCTTGATAGAACAGTATTGGCACACCGACACCAGACTTCTATTTAACTGGCCTCAACCAGTTTTATTCAGGTATAGGAGACATGTACAAAACCAAAACAAATCAAAACCTCAGCCGTCTGGCCACTTACTAAACAAATAGCGTCCCTCGCTACCATAGTCTGGACCTGGCGTCCAGCCCCACAAATATCCACTTTGACCAGCTGCCACTGGCTCAGGCTTCCTCAAGCCTAGGGGGTAAGTAGAGCCTTCCTCTCTTCAGCAGCTCCTTTGCTGCTCCACTGCCAAGAAGCAACCACGCCCCCCGATTACCTGTAGTAGGAGGCCTCATAGCCCTACAGGGACTGGCCCAAAACCTGGCCTGGAAGGTGGGGACGGCCTCCCATCCACCGCTACGACCGTCCCTGGAAAGGAAACCCATACCTGGCTGCAAGGCAGCCGTACTAGCTACCTGTGTCAGTAACCTATTGTTACTGACACCAGCAAGTCTCCTTCCCCCACCGAACCCAGACATTCGGTGACACGTTTGTAGCAGGTACCCTGCTGAATTCAACCTAGTGGCAGAGACCTGCAACTGCACATGGTCACTCTGCCACAAGTACTATATACAGGTAGCAATGCCTCCCCAGCATTGACTATTTAACAGTGTGCTCATGGTAAAGACAGCACTCTTTCACTCAGTGGTGCCCTTTAAATTTTGCCAAACATTGGCTAACCAGTCAGCAGCCTGCCAATCAGACGGGAAAAATGAATCAAAGCATTCATTTAAAGAAGCACAACCCTACTTACATTAATACTTCAAAAATATCCATACTAATATTGCAAATAAACCATGTACCTGCCTAGTCAAGACTTTTGGTCTTAGAGTCACGGAGGTCACATATCCTTTAGAAAATTTGACGATGGACAGTAATCCAGAGGAAATTTAATGTGTATTAAGTTTATTGTGATGAATTTAAAGATCATCATTCATATAAATACAGTATATAACTTTTGTATAATGGGGTGAGAGACAGCACGATACCAACTTTGCCACACACCTGCACAACACTTTAATTCTTTCATATAAAGACCTCTTTGCACTATATTGTTTTAATCATGGTTAACATTTTAAAGGAGTTGGCTGATTTCTATAAAAGGTAAATAAAAACTAAGCTGCAGGTGTCCAATTAATACATAAAAAGCCTATACTCACCTTCCTCTGCTCCTCCTTTCCAGTGCTGGATTTCCCCAGTCTTCTGTTCACTTGCTTCTTCTTCCGAATGGGGACGCACAACTACAGCCACTAATTGGCTCCCTTATGATTGAACAGCTGCCAACAGTGATGTAAGCAGAGGCACAATTGTGTTCTGAAATCAAGACTTTCCACTTTCAGAATAAGAAGAAAGTAAGCAAAAAAACGGGGGAAGGGAACAGGGGAGCAGAGAATGGTGAGTAAACTTTTTTTTTCTGGCCTCCTGCAGCTCAGTATTTATTTTTTTAAACTACATACCTGATTAACATTAGGTGATACATTGTTTCATTTTCCATTGTTATGCCCTGAGACACATGGATATACTGAAAACAAACGGACCAGTGTTTAGGGTTAAACAGGGATTAACTTTGCGGGGTCGCCCTTTTCGGGGTGTTCTCTCTGCTAAGGGGCCAGATGAGGGTGGATAGTGACGAGGGACAGCAAAACCACATACATTTACCCTTGCTGTGTTCCAGACATATGGTACAAAAGTATATGGGATAGATGTTCAAGATATTGTGCAGTTTTTTTGTATTATAATAATGGGGAAAACATTTTAAGTGTACTATTAAAAGTTATATTTTAGAGGATAGGACTTTTGTTGCCCTGAACCAGAAAACCCTTTTAAAATGTTAACCATGATTAAAACATTATAGTGGATAAAAGGATTGATTATGTATCAACATTCATGAATTACTGTTAAGTAGTTTCTCATTGATAGGCACTGTTGTGAATTTGTCTTGTTTATTGTCAGACGTCTTGCATTATTATTTGTAAGATGTGTTTTCCATGAAGTAGAGAAGGCATTATTTGTTCTGTCTGAAAGGCACATAATTTAACTGTCTCAATATATTGCTGCAATGTTAAAGTATGGTACTAAAAGTGATCACACTGTATCTTTCAATCCTAAATGTCAGGTTTTGTTTGGTTTTATTGCATTGGAAGCTGAAAGATTAAAGGTTCCAATAGCCTTATATTTCAATCCTTCTCTTACATTCTAAAAGAAATTGACTATCTTTCACTCTGCAATAGTGTATGCATGTGTGTGTGAGAGTGAGGGAGGTATTGATTTTTGTACTGATAAAGTAAAGCTGCATTTTATTTAATAGTTTTGATTTGAGAACACAATTGTTTTTGAAAAGTGTTTTTTATATATGATTGATTAATATATTTTATATGTTGTGAAAAAGATATCAGTGGTCATTTACTCTATCTGTATAAACATTTTTGCAATGTAACCTTTTAATTATTCTTGTAGGAAATAATTTTTTTTCTTACAATGCAATACAATGCAGGAAATTACATTTTATTTAATTGTGACATATTGTATAATATGTAAAGGAGTTTTAATAAAAAATAAGTGAACTGTATTTGATCTCTCTTTAGTATAAATCTCTACTACCAAATGTTTTATATAGCTGCAAATAAGCTTTGCCTGTCCAGGTAGTCTCAGGAAAACTTGTGATTGGCTGCATTTTTTATGGACAGGAGCAGCTTCCTTCCTTGTTGTCTTTCCATAAACACAATTCTAGTTCAGTGTTTTTATCACATTTGACAACTACGGTTTTTGTTAGTTTGTCTTCTATGGGTATCTTCCTCACCTCTATTATGGCTGTTGCAGATATCATGGCTAACTGTGTTATCTTAGATCACAACAAAAACTTTAGCAATATTGTTGTAGTCTTTTTTTAGCTTCATGCCTCTCCATAAGTCAAAATATCACTGTTCATACAAGATAGAAATGACCAGAGTTTGGGCAACTAGAGAAATCACAGCAAACTAAACTCAAACTCAAAATCTAAAATTTAACCTTTAATAGATTCTTTTAAAAAGATACATATACACATAAAATCATTACAGCAGCAATCATAGCTGATGGTATGTGGTACAAGGACGATAATTGCAACTCCTGCGCACCTTAGAGCCTTCTAAGGTGGGGCCGACCTTTTCGGGGTGATTACTCTGCCTGATAGCGGTTAGGGCAGGGCTAGAAAATAGGGTGCGTAGGAGTTGCAATTATCGTCCTTGTACCACATACCATCAGCTATGATTGCTGCTGTAATGATTTTATGTGTATATGTATCTTTTTAAATGAATCTATTAAAGGTTAAATTTTAGATTTTGAGTTTGAGTTTAGTTTGCTGTGATGCCTCTCCATAAGGCAATGTTCACACATTGTACTGAAAAGTCTGACGCAGTTCTGATGTCGTTTCCTTGGCAGGAATCCGAGATGACACCTTGGATATCTGCCAAGGATCTTCATGTACTTCATGTACTGATTCTGATGCAGGTTAGCTCCATTGCAACGGGGCTAACCCACACCCCCGTTCCTCCTCAACCCCCTACCCTCCCCTCTGTGGAGTAGGATCCAAAAAAGACCTGCTCAAGAGGATGAACACCTTCATTCTTTTTTTTATGATCCATGAATTTTAAATCTGTGGTGTGAAAAATCTAGGCTGTAGTTCATTGTCAGAAACCAGGCTTTGCATGTCTTTATTTATATGACAAAGAACCTGTGAAACCCACACTTCCAATCTCATCTCATCAATTAAAATAGCCTTTACCAATTTTCTCTTCTTGCAGAAGTCATTAACAAAAGGTTCAATTAATTTTTCTCCAAAGTCTGTGGATGGTTATTCAATGTGCTCAATAACAATCATAAACAATACAATTGTAGGTGTGTTATTAGTTTCGACTATGTTTGTCTATGATTGTGACAATTATTTATTAGTAATCAATGTAGAGATCTGGTACATTTACTCTTTACTGCAACTATATGCATTTGTGACAAGTAGAAAGGATTTACCACCAATGTGGTAAATGAGTTTCTATAAGTAAGTGGCAGTAGCACTGGGGAAGGCCAGAGTGAGTTACAATTTGATATTCTCTAAATATGCACACAAAAGGCACTTTAGGGAGCATATCACTTTTTCCTAGTATGCATGAAGAATCTAAAAGGACAAAACATCTCTAAATGCTTCTGTATGAATTTGAAGGCATATGAAAGTGCAACAGAAGTCCATTGTGAGCCCTACTATGGCTGTCTATAAAACAAAGCCATAATACAAATACAATATGTGCTTGAGGCCTAAATCCTAACATACTAAAAAAGCATATGTATCATGTATTTATTATCAAATTACCTAGTAAGAGTAAATTCACCAGAATGTATGAGGATCACTTCATTTTCAGCACCATAATTATCAAACTTTTACTCCCTTTCTATTAGATTCTAACATCAATACTTTAAAAGGTGTGATAATTATCTAGTTGCAATATTAAAAATATTTACAATAAGCATTCCTGCCCAGGCTTCCAACATATAGGAGGAAATCGGGGACATGCACTGAGAATGAGGTTGGGAAGGCAAAAGAGAGACAAAGCACAGCAAAGGATCTTGGGACTTGCAGTTTTACAGGATTAAAAGGAAATGCTAGAGCACAGCTGCCAAAAAATGAGACTAAATAATACACAGATTAACAACATCTTTAATTCTTCAGAAAACGTTATAAGGGAAGCATTTACTTTGCTGCAGGAAAATTCCCAGTCCACACAATACTTGACAAAGGTAAGTATCCTATAGAAACTATCAACTTGTGCTCAAATCATCATCAAGAGTCCCTCACTACTATAAATTTTGTATTTTATATTTATGTCTTCTACTGTCTTCAGATTTACTCTGTTTAACAGGGCCAAAAAAATAGATTGCTCAATGAATTGTTGATTAAACCCGCATGCAACCTTCTGATAAATAGTGCATTTTATTCAATCTTCATAACTTCTTTCAAGTATTGCTTTTCTTCATATAAATACATTTCTTCAGAAATATAATGTGCAAAATACAAACATACATAGTACCTTAAAACCAACTAGACGCCATCAGGTAGCAAGGAGCAGCCCGGACAATAAGCCACGGCGCCCACAGTGCAACGTTTCAAGGGACTCCGACCTCTTTCACAAGCAAAAAAATAGATTGCAATGTATGATCTGATGGATTACGCCCAACTCTAGCTGCAGTTGTTTCCTTATAATTAATTCATGGGTGGGGATGTCAAAGGGATGCTGGACCTTTTTACCATATCTGGCATCAAAGTCCAAAAAATATAATTTTTGGGAGCACATTTCTCACACTATATTATAAAGTGGCTCCATATTATAATGTGCTTATCCAATACCAGATTTTCAATGTTCTCAACTAATGAGAAAAATAATAGACATTCTATTTGCAGCAACAAGATTTTAGATTCCTGTCTATTTCCACTTACAGCACAATGGATTAACAAATATGATTATTTAAAGAGAATGAAACAATTGGCCAAAGGGGATTTACACATATACATGAAATGTATTGAATTATTGGAGCATTGGAGAAAAAAAATGAAATTTCAGGTTTAAATATCGAATAACCTATAACTATGCTGGCTATATACTGTACTGTTTTTAGATCTAGACAATTTCTTGCATCTTGAAAATAAATTTATTACAAATACTTCCGATTTGATCCAAGTGACGAATATTCATATATATTTAATAAAAAAAACTGACTTTTTAACATCTTTTCCAAAACTCAACACAGCAAGACTCCTGCTCTCCACTTTTTCACCCTTCACATCTTACATTTCCTTCTCCACATTCCCAAAAGTGATCCAATCTCTAATGATATTTTAGTTTTTAACTCAAATTAAAACACTATTCAGTAGTTTTGCATTTAATTTACATGAAATATTTATACATGTACAGTATGTATGCATGTACTGCATAGACTGTATATGTCTACCAATATTTCAGTTCTCTTTCAGCTATATTTCAGATGATTTTACACATGATATATACTATGATATACATTTTATATTAAGATAATAGTTTCATTTATATTTTGTTACTTACCATATTGACGGAGTGTCCGTTCCGCTGATTTCTAAGAAGTCATATCCTTCTTCCATTTGGAAATCTGTAAAGACCAGTGCAATTGTGTCCCCTGGCTCAGCAAGTATAGTCCATGTGCAATCAGCATTATTTTCATATTCTGATGGGAAATGAGGACTTGAGATGATGCCACTTGCTCCTCTTAGAGTTCCACCGCATGCCCCTTCAGCTAATAAACAAAAATCATGTGTTAAACTGGTAAAGAGAGTATTATCTTCTAAATGCATCAGTTACCAAAACCTGCTTTTTTATTACGAATATGAAAAAAACGTAGATGGACCCAGCGGTAACGATGATAAAGTGCTTACTTTATTCCATGTATTAATACAGCATAAAGGAGGTGCAGGGGGGACCCAGAAACCAACGCGTTTCGGGCTTAAGTATAGCCCTTGTTCACGGACCGTGAACAAGGGCTATACTTAAGCCCGAAACGCGTTGGTTTCTGGGTCCCCCCTGCACCTCCTTTATGCTGTATTAATACATGGAATTAAGTAAGCACTTTATCATCGTTACCGCTGGGTCCATCTACGTTTTTCTTATATTCGTTTGCATCGCGGCTTCTGAACTGAAGGCCAGGACACCGTGCGAAGATGAAGCATACTATACAGCTGGTTTAATGAAGGTTTCAGCATACAACTTTCGGTGAGCGACTGCTTATTTTTACCGTGTGGTTTGTTACATATACCTGCTTTTTTATTATACAGTGACAATATTAACAATTCCTTATGTATTTGTTATTTTTTGGGACCCTTAAAGAGTACCTATCACCTTCAGGGAAACCTCATGAAGTAAAAGGAGACTAAAATACAAACACTTCTTGAAATACGCTGCATTAGGAAAATCAGAGCATTCCACCTATAATTCAGTTTAAACAAAAAGTGCTGGCCCTTTAAGACAGATCTGAAGTTGGCCCAAGTCAGCACCTGACAGCTTGATGTATCATTATGTTGACAGCTGTGCTGCTTCTGAGCTAGAGTCCATTGTGCAGGGGGGGAGCTATGAAGTCTACATCATGAGGACACTGATTTTCTTTGGGTTGCTATGTCTGTGCTGGATATAACACTAACAGCAGTGTAATATAGATGCCTGTAAACCCTGTCACACTATGTCCTCCGTGTCCTGTGCCTGCTGAACTGTATGTTGTTAGAGACTCAGATTACCCTGTACAAGGAGCTATGCCCTCAGCTCCCCCTGCACAGTTTTTATCTCTCAAGAGAAAGAATCCCTTAGCTCCGCTAAGAAAGTAAAAGTAAAAATACTGACATGAGCCCTCTGGATTGCTAATGACATGTATTGGAAAAAAGTCTTACAATTTCATCTACTACTATATTTTGTGTGTTTGTTTGGAGGTGATAAGTACTCTTTAAAAGATTGATATTTCTTAGTTACTGTAATTTACATTCAGAAAAATACATTTTACTGTGAATCTGTCTCAAGGCTGTTTTTAAATTATTTAAAGTTCTTTTATATATATATATATATATATTATATATATATATATATATATATATATATATATTATATATATATATATATATATATATATATGTATATATAGTTTTTATTGATGTGCTTTTAAATGAAACACATTATAACCTCCTTACCAATGCAGCAGCTTTTCTTTCATTCCTACACTTTAAGAGACATAACTGTTTTAGCGCTTATAACTTATAATAAAGGGGAAGTGAGGGGTTTGGAACTTTTAATTATATATATATATATATATTGTGGCAGAGTGACCGTGTGCAGTTGCAGGTCTCTTAAACTAGGTGGAATTAAGCAGGATACCTGCTAAAAACGTGCCACTGAAAGCCTGGGTTCGGTGGGGGAAGGAGACTTGCTAGTGTCAGTAACAATATGTTACTGACACAGGTAGCTAGAATGGCTGCCTTGCAGCCACGTATGGGTTTCCTTTCTCGGGACGTTCGTGGCGGTGGGTAGGGGGCCGTCCCCATGTTCCAGGCCAGGTTTTGGGCCAATCCCTGGATGGCTATAAAAGGCCTCCTACTACAGGTAATCAGGGGGCGTGGTCTGCCAACTGAGAGTTGAGCAACAGAGGAGCTGGAGGGAAGCTCTTGCCCCAAAGGCTTGGGGGGAAGCCTAAAAGTGTACTGGAGTGTGAGTACATTTTTTGGTGGTGCTGGATATTAGATCCAGACCACGGTAGAGAGGGCATCTCTAGATGTAAAGTTAGTGGCCAGATGGCCTAGATGTTTATTTGTGTTTTGTTTCTGTACATTCTCCTGTGCCTAAATAAAACTGGTTTAGGCCAGTTAAACGGAAGCCTGGTGTCGGTGTGCCAATACTGTCCTACCCCGGACGACGATCTGAGAGCTAAAAACCCCCAGGATGGTCCAAAATGGCGTCTGGACGCAAGTGAGGTGTCACAATATATATATTCCAATTTTGATCATTTTTTTAGCCTCACTAGGGTGCTTAACCACTAAAGCACCAAATTGTTAGTATATTCCAATAGTAATGTTTTGCAGTGTTCTGTACTAATGACTATAGTGTAAAACATTTTTTTTCTTAAAAATTTAGGTCATTTTCTCTCTTTCAGCCTGCATGTCTTAACGTTAAGGCTGCAAAAGATAGACTGATTTTTTTTTTTTTTTATAATGACATGCATTCAAAGTGTCCACAGCATTTCAGAATGTTTCAGATGGGTGTAAAATGAGCAGATGTTTTGTGCTCATGAATATTCTTACAACTCTTGGCCTTATAGTTTGGGATTGATGTTTCTGTTAATTTCTTGATGTAATAAGGGCAGAAAATTTGAGCATATTACTCTTGTTAACGGTGGGATAAGAGCTCCTGAAAAGACTACAGTGGTCTAGTATCAATTGTCACACAGAAAAAAAAAATGGCACAAGAATTAAACATAGTCCAGACATATGTTTGCATAACTCAAGATCACTTTTACTAGCTCTCAGGCTACTGGCATGGTGGTTTTAATATATACACAGTCTGTTCCAAGCTTTGTTTTTTTCAGTTTGAGAAACAGTTCTGAAGTTGCATAATAGTTCAACAGATTGTGGTTATGGCTGTAGCTTTGTCCCAGACAAAATATTTACTGTCTCACATACATTTTCTGATACTGTAGTCCAACAATGAGGCTTTCCTCAAGCCACTGCTTGTCTACCCACAGCTCCATCTTCTATCTGTTGCTCTCCAGCAGATCCCAATGCTGCCCTCAGCAGCAAATACCTACTGTTTCTAGCTTAAGTGACTTCCTCTTGTAACTGTAGCTCTCCAGCAGACTTGCACCTCTGCAGACCCCACAATAGGGGTCCTCAGCAGCAAATAACTACTGTCTCTGGATTAACTGGCTCCCTCTTATGGTTGTAGCTGTACAGCAGTCTTGACCCTCTGTAAACCCCACTGCTAACTCCACAATAGGGGCCCTCAGCAGCAAATAACTACTGTCCTTGGGTTAAGTGGCTCTTTTTTTGGCTTTAACTCTCTAGCAGTCTTGACCCTCTGCAGATCCCACTGCTGACTCCACATAAGGGCCCTTCAGCAGTAATAAAATAAATACTGTCCGTTGGCTAGGTGGCTCTCTTTTTGCAGCAATAGTGAGTTTACAAACATGCAGCGTAGGAAACAAACTTATTTTTTCATCCTCAGTCACCTCTTATCATGTGGAAGCTCAAATGCAGTGCCTCTCACCTACCTAGTCACTAAAAGGTTTTCTGTTTCAAGCTCTGAACTACACAGACCAGGAGCATGATGTTCAAACTAAGTATTGAACATGTTGCCAATTTTCTAAAGATCATATTGGAAATTGAAATTCTCACCAGATATCAGTAACAACCCATCTCATCCGCACAGTCAAAGAAATCAAATCATATATGTCCATAAATGATGTGTAATAATGAGAAATGAGACAGGGAAAAAGTCCTGAAATGTGTTTAATACTTTGTACGAAAGCCTTTGTTGGTGATGACAACTTCAAGATGCTTTCTGTATGGAGAAACTAGTTGCATGTATTGTTTAAGTGCAGTGTCAGACTGCAGCCCCTGAGGCCTACCAATGGAATTGCTTCTTGGGGGCCCACCAGTGAGGTGGATTCTTGGGGCCCACCAGTGGAGTTCATTTTTAGGGTCCACCCTACAACTCCGGTACATGACTACACACAATCTCTTCCTTTCTGATTCTTTTTCATTGCCTTTCTCTTAGAAAAGCAGCCCAAGGGCCGACCACGCCCAGAGTGCCAATCGGGTTTCCCCTACCCTCCTGTGGGCCAGTCCTATCCTGGTGGGATTTTGGTCCATTATTCCACACAAACACTTTTTAAATCCTGAAGGTTCTGTAGGCTCTTTCTATGAACTCTGAGCTTTCATTCCTTCTATAGATTTTCTATTGGTTTCATGTCAAGTGATTTGCTGGTTATATGCAGTGCCTTTTGGCCTCAAAACCTGGTGTGTATTATGGCATCTCATCTCAATCTATTTTATCTCACTATTTTATAGGCTTGTCTAAATGATATTAAGCACATTTTAAATGTGTTTGACTATGCTTTTTGTTCAGCAATGGAGTCTTTTGTGGTGAGCGTGCATACAGGCCATGGAGGTTGAATGCATTACTTATTGTCTTCTTTTAAACAATTGTACCTGCTGATTCTGAGTTTTTCTGTAGCTCTCCAAACTTGGTCCTTGGCTCTTGGACAACTCTGCTAATATTTCTTTTCAATCCTTTGTCTGAAATCTTGCTGGGAGCAATTGATCATGGCTGGTTTATGGTGAAATTATGTTCTTTCTACTTTCAGATTGTGGCCCCAACAGTGCTCACTGGTACCTTCAGTAGTTTATAAATTCTTCTGTAACCAATGCCATCAGTATGTTTTGCAATGATAAGGTAGCAAAGCACTTGCAACAGCTCAATGGTTTTACCCATCATAAGAGGTATTATGTGTGGCACCTTCGTAATGAGACAAATTTTTAAATGCCATCAGTTCAACTAGCTGATATTATTTTTCACTAAGTGACAGGATTGTTTTATATAAACATTGCAATGGTGTTACTCACTTTGGAATAAACGAGATTCCTGCTTTTAATATGCTATCATCCAACAATTGCATTTATTTGGGACTGTTTGGCGGTGAGTAGGAGGCTCGCACACCCTATGGACGGACTTTGCATTTTTTGACCATTATTGGTTGATTGTGGAAATTTGGGGCGACATGTATGAAGATCAGCGCATCGGAGTGCACGTTTTCACATTATTTTTTGTGAAAGCTGCGCCTCATGTATGTTGGCACCCGAGATGCGCTCATACATGCGGTGTAAAGTCCCCTGCGCCTCACCAGTGTGTGAGGCGCAGTGCGGGACATAGGCGCAGAAGGACTGCGCCTCACCTGTATCTCCGTGGATCGGAAGATTCACCGCTCGAGGAGGTGCGCTCATACATGCGGTGAAAAGTTCCCTGCGCCTCGCCAGTGTGTGAGGCGCAGTGCGGGACTTAGGCGCAGAAGGACTGCGCCTAACATGTATTCCGATTCTAGACAGGCTGGAAAACAGCGAGAAATCATTAAACATGTTAGTGAAGAGCAAAAAGAGTTGTCTTTCAAATGAATGAATGAATAAATCGAAAAATCAAAGCTGTCTAAAAGCGATTAAATGTAGTGAAAAAGTGGATCATTTAAAATCAAAGGGAAAATATATAAGATCGCTCAAGAAATCAATATCAGCTCTCAGCTCTGTGAGGCATGGAGTATGAATAAAAAAAAACGTTTTTATTAGGTGTAAAACATTATCTGAAAAAGAGCTCAAACCTTCTAAAAAAATACATAAATAAAATCACTATCAAAAAATCAATAACGGCGCAACATCAGGAATTTGGATATTAAAAATTGCCGAGAAATACAGTAATTCAAATTCTGTAAGCTCTTCTCATTGGTCGGCAAAAACCAACCAATCAGAATAGGAGTGACAGTGACCCATTATAACCTATGGAGTAGTATTGACCGATAAAATTAAAAGGCGGGACAGTTCAAAATACAGTAAAAAAGGCAGAAAAGAGCTGATTGGTTGAGCTAGCGGGGGCTTGGCTATCCCGACCAATCAGAACGCGAGCTACTTTGTCCCATTGTAGTTTATGGAGAGATCGGGGCAATGAAATCTAAGCTCTCCGCTCCTTGCAGCATGGAGTATGATAAAAAAAAAATCATTTTTATTAGGTGTAAAATATTATCTGAAATAGAGCACAAACCTTCTATAAACAGACAACAATCAAATCCCTAACAACGCGTTTGTCGCAGAGCCCTGCACTACATCAGGAATTGCGATATTGTAACTTGCCGGTAACTACATTAATTCATATTCTGTAAGTGCTTCTCATTGGTCGGCAGAAACCAACCAATCAGAATAGGAGCGACAGTGAACCATTATAACCTATAGATTAGTGTTGACCAATCAAATGAAAAGGCGGGACAGTTCAAAATACAGTAAAAAAGGCAGAAAAGAGCTTATTGGTTGAGACCAGGTGGCAGATATGAATCCACCAATCATATGTAGTGCGTCTATTTTGTGTGTAGCAAGAAGGGCGCGATAGAAGGGCGCCCTAAAAGTTATTACTGTCTATGGGAAATATTCTATTACTGTGACTGATTGGGGGGAAGAGGGGCTCGTCCTGCTTAGCTAATCAGCGGGTGAGCTACTTATCTCATAGAGTTCTATGGGGAAAAGAAATGCAGAGCAAGCTCTGTTTGTGATTGGCTAAGTTAAAAGAGGCGCAATTATTTTGGCCAATGGGAGAGCGAGCGACGCTCTTATGGGTTTTCTAATGCAATCTATAATAAAACTGTACATGCCAGAAATCAAATGATAAGACTCACGAAGTTGTACCGATCTCTATATAAAATGAACAATAATATGGGGGTAACGAAAATAAACAAATAAAAATGAATTCAATGAGTTCATTTTTATTTTTTTATTTTCTTTAGCCAATGATCAATAATATGGGTGTGACGAAAATAAAGAAATAAAAATGAATTAATTTAATTCGTTTTTATTTGTTTATTTTCGTTACCCCCATATTATTGTTCATTTTATATAGAGATCAGTACAACTTTGTGAGCCTTATCATTCGATTTCTGGCATGTACAGTTTTATTATAGATTGCATTAGAAAACCCATGAGCGTCGCTCAATCTCCCATTGGCCAAAATAATTGCGCCTCTTTTAACTTAGCCAATCACAAACAGAGCTCGCTTTGCATTTCTTTTCCCCATAGAACTCTATGCGATAAGTAGCTCACCCGCTGATTGGCTAAGCAGGACAAGCCCCTCTTCCCCCAAACCAATCACAGTACTAGAATATTTCCCATAGACAGTAATAACTTTTAGGGCGCCCTTCTATCGTGTCCTTCTTGCTACACTCAAAATAGACGCACTACATATGATTGGTGGATTCATATCTGCTGCCTGGTCTCAACCAATCAGCTCTCTTCTGCCTTTTCATTTGATTGGTCAATACTACTCCATAGGTTATAATGGGTCACAGTCGCTCCTATTCTGACTGGTTGGTTTTTGCTGACCAATGAGAAGAGCTTACAGAATTTGAAATACTGTATTTCCCGGCAATTTTCTATATCGCAATTCCTGATGAAGCGTCGGTGACGGCGACAAACGCGTTGTTAGGGATTTGAGTGGTCTGTTTTTAGAAGGTTTTAGCTCTTTTACAGAGAATGTTTTACACTTAATAAAAACAATGTATTTACTAATACTCCATGCGGCACGGAGCTGAGATTTCAGTGCCCCCATCTCTCCATAGACTACAATGGGACAAAGTATCTCGCGCTCTGATTGGCCGGGATAGCCAAGCCCCTGCTAGTTCAACCAATCAGCTCTTTTCTTCATTTTTTACTGTATTTTGAACTGTCCCGCCTGTTCATTTGATTGGTCAACACTACTCCATAGCTTATAATGGGTCACTGTCGCTCCTATTGTGATTGGTTGGTTTCTGCCGAACAATGAGAAGAGCTTACAGAATTTGAATTACTGTCTTTCCCGGCAATTTTCTATATCGCAATTCCTGATGTTGCGCCGGTTACGGCGCCTAACGCATTGTTAGTGATTTGATTGAAGTATGTTTTTTAAAAGATTTGAGCTCTTTTTGAGATAATGTTTTACACCTAATAAAAACGATTTTTGGAATCATACTCCATGCCTCACGGAGCTGAGATTTATTTCTTTTGCGATCTTATATATTTTTCCTTTAATTTTAAATGATCCACTTTTTCAATATATTTAATCGTTTTTAGACAACTTTGATATTTATCTTTATTAATGAAAAATTTTTCTAGACAACTCTTTTTTATTAGTGTACTGTTGTAACACTTGACCGAGAGCACATTTTGTGCCATTCCATTACGTTTTCGCTTAAGTTCGCCTCCTCCGACTCAGGTAGACCACATTCAACTAGGTCTGCCTGTCGGAGCTGCAATGCGCCGCACTTTGCCGACCCGCGATAAAGCATGCATCGGAGTATTCGAATGTGGTGCGTCCTGACCCAGAATGCCCACACCGCACCCACTGCACGCCCCTTCATGTTAGGCGCAGCCAAAAGTGGCGAAGGTTGCGCCTAACAGCGCATCCCTGCGTCTGACAGGGGATTCGGATCGGTGAGGCGCAGTTTTCGCCAGAAAACAGGCGCAACTCCCCATCATACATGTCGCCCTTTGTACTGTTCCCATTTTGTACATTTTCTGACATTGTTTTATAATTACTGATATATTTCAGCTGGTATTATGACTTTCCATAGTTTTTACATCTCTCTTTCTTCATGTGTTTAATAATTTTTACTGTGTCATTTCTCATTATTGCACACAACTTAATTTATGGGCATCTATTTCATTACTAATGCGCCTAAGTTCCATAATGTGCCTATCACATAGGCGAGGCGCATTACTTTAGACCTCATTTATAATCACACAAAATTACTTTCATACATTCAGGCGTATTATACACTGAAAACGAGACTCAACAAATCACTTGGATGGGCCTTCCTTCATACATGTCTCCCCAAGTGTGAACGCAATCTGATCCTTACCCTTTATCTTTTTATGTTTGCAATATATAGAGGAGATCTCTGCATTCCTCAGCCCTCATTTTTCTATGACAGGTAGTAAGAAGGGACCACATGTATGAAAACTGTTTAAGTCTAAAACTCACTTTTTTTGACCATAAGATACTATGGACAAAAAAGGGAGTTTTAGACCTTAATAGTTTTCATACATGTGGCCTAAGGTGTTTAGGTCCATTTGAAGTAAGCCATTGTCATAAGACAATCATTGTAGCTTTATCAAACATGCAATACATTTCACCTTCTATTGTATATACTGTACATATACAGTCATATGAAAAAGTTTGGGCACCCCTATTAATCTTAATCATTTTTAGCTCTAAATATTTGGGTGTTTGCAACAGCCATTTCAATTTGATATATCTAATAACTGATGGACACAGTAATATTTCCGGATTGAAATGAGGTTTATTGTACTAACACAAAATGTGCAATATGCATTAAACCAAAATTTGACCGGTGCAAAAGTATGGGCACCCCAACAGAAAAGTGACATTAATATTTAGTAGATCCTCCTTTTGCAAAAATAACAGCCTCTAGTCGCTTCCTGTAGCTTTTAATTAGTTCCTGGATCCTGGATGAAGGTATTTTTGACCATTCCTCTTTACAAAACAATTCAAGTTCAGTTAAGTTGATGGTCGCTGAGCATGGACAGCCCGCTTCAAAGTATCCCACAGATGTTCAATGATATTCAGGTCTGGGGACTGGGATGGTCATTCCAGAACATTGTAATTGTTCCTCTGCATGAATGCCTGAGAAGATTTGGAGCTGTGTTTGGGATCATTGTCTTGCTGAAATATCCATCCCCGGCGTAACTTCAAATTCATCACTGATTCTTGTACATTATTCTGAAGAATCTGCTGATACCGAGTTGAATACATGCGACCCTCAACTTTAACAAGATTCCCGGTGCCGGCATTGGCCACACAGCCCCAAAGCATGATGGAATCTCCACCAAATTTTACAGTGGGTAGCAAGTGTTTTTCTTGGAATGCGGTGTTTTTGGGACGCCATGCATAACGCCTTTTTGTATGACCAAACAACTCAATCTTTGTTTCATCAGTCCACAGGACCTTCTTCCAAAATGAAGCTGGCTTGTCCAAATGTGCTTTTGCATACCTCAGGCGACACTGTTTGTGGCGTGCTTTCAGAAACGGCTTCTTTCGCATCACTCTCCCATACAGCTTCTCCTTGTGCAAAGTGTGCTGTATTGTTGACCGATGCACAGTGACACCATCTGTAGCAAGATGATGCTGCAGCTCTTTGGAGGTGGTCTGTGGATTGTCCTTGACTGTTCTCCCCATTCTTCTTCTCTGCCTTTCTGATTTTTTTCTTGGCCTGCCACTTCTGGGCTTAACAAGAACTGTCTCTGTGGTCTTCCATTTCCTTACTATGTTCCTCACAGTGGAAACTGACAGGTTAAATCTCTGAGACAACTTTTGTATCCTTCCCCTGAACAACTATGTTGAACAATCTTTGTTTTCAGATCATTTGAGAGTTGTTTTGAGGAGCCCATGATGCCACTCTTCACAGGAGATTCAAATAGGAGAACAACTTGCAATTGGCCACCTTAAATACCTTTTCTCATTATTGGATACACCTGGCTATGAAGTTTAAAGCTCAGTGAGGTTACAAAACCCAATGATGTGCTTCAGAAAGTCAGTAAAAAGTAGTTAGGAGTATTCAAATCAATAAATTGATAAGGGTACCCAAATTTTTGCACCAGTCAAAATTTGGTTTAATGCATATTGCACATTTTGTGTTAGTACAATAAACTTCATTTCAATCCGGAAATATTACTGTGTCCATCAGTTATTAGATATATCAAATTGAAATGGCTGTTGCAAACACCCAAATATTTAGAACTCAAAATGATTAAGATTATTAGGGGTGCCCAAACTTTTTCATATGACTGTATATAAATGCACCTAGAACAATGATGCATTTTCCTTTAATCCAGGAGAATAATAAAAAACTATGAGGTGGTATATGTGCAATAAGTGCAAGAAACTGCATAGGAAGAAAAAAGCATCAGAGGTGAAAGAAAATGAACAAAGACTTATCAGAATGGTGAGCTTGAAATCATTAGCAGCTGCTCTGAAGACCACTTCAGTGGACTGTGAAGCAGAGAATTAAAATGATCTAAAGTCCCTGAACATGTATGAATTAAGGAGATGAATAGAATGGTAATGTGTATGTAGCCCAATTGGCTCCTAAGGTCAGACATGCTTATATAAAGCAATGTGGTATTTAAACTTCACAAATCACAATTTTTGTGAGAAGATCAAAAACAGTACTACATGTTTCCCTGGAAGCAAAATGTGAATGTTAAACAACATTAATGAAAAAAAGGATAGAATCTATAGACTACGGAGAAAAAGAACCTCTTACAGATCTATAGAAATGCACTCCTATTTGTCTGTGTCATGAACCTGGAAATAAAATGTTTTTTGAACAATATTCTGAAGCCAAATAATTAATCATTCAAATGGGTTTTATCATAACAAATATTGATGGCATACTGATAGGATATGCTATCAATGTGTAGTAGGTACCTTTCTTAAGAACGAGCCCTTAATGCTATGTTCACACATTTCGTAATTACGCCCTGCAATTATGCCGTGTGAACATAGCCTAAGACTGCTCTATCAGACCGGAGAAGTGGCCGCACTTGAGCGGTTATTCTCTATTTATTTTAACTTCTGAGTTCTGAGTATGGCTGTGCAACTTATTTGCTCTCTATCCTGCCATTTAGTTTTGTATAACACAAGATGCTTTAGGCTTGTGGACCATGAAATGTTGAGACCAGGGGAGACATGTATGGAACTAGGTGTATTGAAGTTCATTTTCTCATCTATTTTTCAGTGTATAATGCACCTCAATGTATGAAAGGGATTTTTATGCATTCAAAAATGGTGTGTAAAGTTCAACGCACCTCGTCTGTGTGTTTGGCGTATTACGGAACTTATAAGTAATAAGTAATGTGCCAAACATGTATAAAGGCTATAGATAAGCTGGAAATAAAGGTCATTAGAATAGCATGTCAGTGACTAGAAACTATGGTACTGATCTTGCTTGGTGAACCATAGGTCTCAGCAATACCTGTGGTGTGCTGGCTCTTGCTGTATTTAGAATAAAGGGTGAGAGCAGAAAAAATACATTTCAAGTTTAATGTAGTAAACATTTTAAAATCTGAACATCATCAGTGTGTTATTTAATGTAAAATTACTTTTAGATTCTATTAAACTTAAATACATTTTATGGGAGATATTTTTATATTTTTGGGATATTATATATTTTATATTAATTTTATATGATAAAATTTTTCATTACATTTGAATAATTACATTTTATATAGTTTGATAATTATCATCACTTACTTTTTATTATTGTACTGGTGTAAGTTGAGAAATAAGGGACATTTTTTTCCCCAAAAAGAGATGTCTAATGCACCTAACACATTTGTTAGGTGCATTAGACATCGTAGCCGGCTCACTTTGGCGTATTTGACGCCAGAAAAGAGTGAAAAGCCCGATCATACATGTCTCTCCAGGTTCTGGGCATCAGCTGCCTGTGCGTGCCTACTGAGAGCACTGGTGAAAAAAGGCCTCAGGTGCTCAATTTGAAAATGGGTTTTGGGGATTAGAAGTTTAATTATTTTAGGATTACTATTAAGGTGAAGGAATCTAACCCCTTAAGGACTGAGCGTTTCTTTTGGTTGACACATTCGTTTTTTCCTCCCGCCTCTCCAGAGCCATAACTTTTTTATTTTTACATCTACATAGACATATGAGAGCATTTATTTTGCAGGACAAGATGTACTTTCTAATGGTCGAATTAACTGTACCATAGAACTGGGAAACCGCAAAAAAATGTGAAACAAAATGTGAAAAAACGTTGTTCCATGCCATGTTCACGGTTCTTTTTTCTTTTTTGCACTTTCACCTATAGACTCAAGTGAGGGTGTATTTTCTCTTGCCTGAAGTGTAATTTTTATTGGTATCATTTTGGGATAGATAAAAATTTTGTGATCACTTTTATTCCAATTTTTAGGGGACCTGAAATTACCAAAAAAACACAATTCTGGCGTTTTACTTGTTTTCTTCTACGGTGTTCAGCGTACAATATGAAGTATGTTATATTTAAATAGATTGGACTTTTTCAGACATGGTGATACCAAGTGTGAGTTACTTTTTTATTATTTTATTTTTTTTATTTGTAAAATGGTAAAAGAGTGTGATTCCAAATTTTTAATTTTTTTTAACACTTTTAAACAATTTTCATTAATTTTAACATTAAGCCCCCCTAGGGCACTTCACCACTAAGGGGCACGCTCGTATGTACAGCCTATTGCATTGTATAAACAATGTAAAAGGGTGCACAAAGATGGTGGTCTTGCCACTTCCTGCTGGAGGCAGGAATTAGTAAATGAAAAAACAAGATGGGCCCCAATCGAAGTGAGGAACGGTGCATAGCACCGTTTCTCATACATTCAGACGCCGTGACCACAATTGTGAGGTGTCTAAGAGAGTAACCCGACTTTATTCCATGCTGTAACTGGATGTTAGCTGCAAAAAGTACTGCAACTGGATTGCAGTGCCTCTTACCAGTATTTGGACATAAATTTACGGCCAGTGTCATCAATGGTTAAAAGTCACAAAGTTGGACATTAACACTTTAAGGGCACAAAAGGTGGCCATAAATGTGTGGGTTACAGTGCTGTGTTGGTACAAAAAGGAAAAATAGAACACTGTGTGGAGATACAAAGGTGGGCATGAGCACAGTTTATAGACACAAAGGAGGCACTTTTACTGTGTTGACATTACAAAGGGGATACTGTTACTGTGATAGAAAATATTACTCTCTGTTACTCTATTATTTCTAGCAGGTGCGGCATCAGCACACAGTAAAGTCAGTGAGGCCCACTGTTTCTCTCATGTGCATTTTCTTTTGTTGTACAGATGACAGGAGGAGAAACTACCAATTACAAAGTGTTCTTTTTCCTCTCTTTCAACACAAGGCACTGGGAGAAGGGCTCTTCCTGCAATCTTCTAGTGTTAAGGCCAAAGCCAGGATATGGGATGGCAGAGGCAATTGAATGTCCAGGGTACCACCTCATGTCTGTCAGGAAGGTTGTTTAAGAATGTATGACGCAGGCTCACTTGCTGAGCCCGCTACATACACAGCGGTGGCCGACTGTTAGTTACAGCAAACGCCTGCCTCTAGCAGTCGAACTGAAGATAACTTCGATCATTGGATACCATGGTCAATCTGAATTTGGCATCTAGATGGTAATACAGGAGGTAGCTCCCCATTCTATCTTCTGCCTGACTCCCATGTGACACAATTTTGGGGTACCGACTGGTATACATGACAGATGGGAGCTTAATGAAGACCCTCAGTCCTGCTAGCTTACTGCTCCTCTAGTACGGTGCTGCTAGAGAGCTGTAATTCCACACTGCCCTGCAATACATCAATATCACAGATGAGTGAACACGTAATCACACCCTATAGTGATCAAAAAGTTGTGTGCATCAGAAATTGGTATCAATGAAAACTACACTTCAGTCAGTAAAAATTAAGTCTTCACACAGATTTGAAAATTGAAAAATACAAAAAGTTTTTATTTTCGGAAAATTGCACTGCAAAGACATTTTTTTCAAATTATCGAAATCATACTGGCCTGCAGAATAAAGCGAACGTCATTTATTCTGCACAGTACACGCATTAAAATGAAACCTCCAAGAACAGTTGATGCCATCGTGGTTTTTTTCATATTCCACCTATTGTTGTAGCAGAATTGATTATATTTTATAATACCAAAAAGCAAAGCTCCATTAGAAAGCAATTATATGGTGACATTCAGGTGACGTTTCGGTCTTCATGACTTTATCATATATGTTACTGTTCTTTTACAGGATAGGAAATGGAGCATACGGCAATCTACTTCATTTCCTATCCTGTTAAAGCCGTATGCTCCATTTCCTATCCTGTTAAAGAACGGTGACATATATGATAAAGGTCATAAAGACTGCAACGTCACCTTAATGTCACCATATGATTGCTTTCTAATGGAGCTTTACTTTTTGGTTCAATGAAAAAATAATCACTTTTGTATGAACAAAATTTGTGGAGTACTGTTGAAATACGTTTTTAAAAAATATCCTTCAACAGTCACCCATAGCAACGTTATCTACTACCAAGTGCGGCATAAAAATAAAGAAAAAATATTGCAAAAAACAGAATGCAGCCTGCCAGATTTTCACAGTTTTTTTTTATCTTCTTTTTATTTGAAAAAACCAAAAAGCCTTTAAAAAATCATTTTTTAAAGATAATTTTTTTCTGCTGAAATAACAGGGGGTTGTTTATCTGTCAGGGTTTAATTTTCCTCCCATTTGGGGGCAGGCACTGTGCGCCCTTTAAGGGGGAGGCCACTTGATTTTCTTTTCCGCGTGGGGGGGAAACCAACTCCATTTTTTTAAAATTGGCCTAAGATACCAGAACGCATTATTGCCCTGGTTATGGGAATATGTTTATATTTTTTTCATTATTTTTTCAGGCAGTTTTTTTAAAATTTTTCCCTTTTCCGGGTTTTTTAAAATCAAAAACCTGGAAAATTTTTGCTTTTTTTTCACTTTCCCCAGGAAAAAAAAGGGTGTATAAAATTTAATTTGATTTGCATACACTTCCATTTTCCTGTCCTAAAAAAAGGGTTGGTAAATTTGGTGGGCACAATTTTTCCCACATCAGTGGGCAAAATTTGGTTTAAAACCCAAACCAAGAACTATTAAAGAAATTTGTCTCACTAAAAGGGAAAAGTTTTTTTATTTTAAAAAATCTTGAAAAAAACAAGTCACTTTTGGCAATATGTGTCCTTTAAACCCAGTTTCTACCAAATTCTAAGAAACCCCCCTTTGTATGAGCTCATCAGTTCCCTCGGGTTTTTTTATAGCTACAAACCCTTTTAAAATTTCTCTCATGGATGGGCCACCACCCCTGGTTTGCTATAGTTTACAGACCGGGCCTACTGCCCCCTGAAAAGCCACAAACATGCCCCTGAATACAAATTAAACCCCCAAAGAAAAGGGGAAAAAATAAATGGGGAGCCCCCCCCTTTTTAAAATTTTCCAAATCACAAACAAGGGGGGGATAACTAAATGGTATAATTTTTTTTTTTTTTTTTTGCTTTTTAAACCAAAAAAATATTATTTTTTTTTACATGTGAAAATTGCAATAGTTAGTTTAAAAAAAAAGTTAGGTTCACATAAAAAAAGAATGATGGAAATCACCTTTTTGATTTTTCCCTTTTTTGGGTTTAAATGAATTGGTTTCCAAACTATTGCACCTAAATTTCCAGCAGTAAAAGGATTAACTTACACTGTGGTATATACGGGGCCCCCCCAACCAGTTTGGGGTTTATGTTCAAAATTTTTGAATTTTTTATTTTTTTTGCATGTTTTTTGTTCTGCTACAAAAGATAAGAAATTATATTTTTTTGGGCCAATTTTTCCCCTTAAAAAAAAAAGTGAAAAGCTAAAAATTTGGGTTTTTGCCCACGGCATTTTTTTTTGCAAAAATTTAATCAGTGTAAAGGCCCCCTGAAAAGTACAATCCTCCTCAAAAATCACAGAAAATTTTGCGTATCTTTAAAAAAGCGTATTTTAAAGCCGCCAATCAGGGAAACATTGCGTAATTAGGCCAAAACCCTACCCTTTACCCAGTAAATGAAATGCGCCTCAATAGGCACATTGCGTTTCGGAGGCTTACAGCGTATCATTGCTGCTATGTGTAATGCACCTTTTTAGACGCATTACAATGTGTCATGCCCGGCGTATAATACACCTAGTTTTGGTGTACGACAGTTCATTCATGGCGTCAAAGGTGTTTTTGTTCCAAAATAGACAAAAAAAAAAAACAGTGCTTGCGTATTGGGGGAACATGCCCCGCCCATAAAAGAGGAAACAGAAACATTTTTCCCCAACCCAGTGCACAAACAACAAAACCCATAACTTTTCAACTTTATAAATGGGGCAAATAAGAGTCACTTCTGCCCTTACAAGCATCCACTGGCCCCTTTAAACAGCTGATTTTAAAGTTACGGAAAGCTGACAGTGGAAAATTTTGGAGAACGCTGACCGCTTTTTTTGTTTGGGTTTCGGTGAATTTACAACTATGCAAAAAAAATTTTTGTACTTGTATTTTGATACAAAAAGGGGAAGTCTCAAATTGAAGTAGGAAAAATTGACCACAAAGAAAAAAGCTTTTTTTTTTCAATTTTCCTTTACCCCCCTAAACACCACAAAAAATTACTTTCTTAATATCAGGAGTATTTTTAACCCCAAATGCTCGTGTCCAAAACCACAATGAAATAAATGGGACTTGTTTTCTGTAAACTGGAGAAAAACCAAATCGGGGAAAACGCCCCTTTAACCCCACATACCAAAAAGCTTTTGAAATACTCATTGAAAATTTGTTTTTAAAAAACCCGAACTTTTAATAGCCCCAACTGCTGATAAATTTTTCTCGCCGTGTGAACGTCTCCAAACGAACTCAGTTGAAGCAAAAATAAACCCCAAGTAAAGAAAGGGCCTGGGGTTTCTGTTCCATTTTCATAATTCAAAATTGAGACAGAAAAAAAAAAGGGAAATACAAGGGGCCGAGCGATGTCCGTTTTTCCCAGTGTTTACCCATTCTTTGGGCGCTTTTAAATAAGTTTTAAAGTTTCCCCGAAAAAGTCCAAAATCCTATCAAAAATCTGGCATAAATTTAATCCCTTGAAATAAAAAACCTAATGCGCCTAAAAAAATCTTTTGGGGGCCCCTTTCCATAACAAATTTGGCCTATTAGGCGCATAGCCATCTTACAAGTTATTGTGTCGGGGGCCAATTTCACTTTTTAAACCAAGTAAAATTTTTGGCCCATTACAATTTTATTTTAAGCGCATTTCATATACTTATAATGATAAAGTTTATGCGCCTTTTTTGTCCCGATGTGCCTTGATGGGGGCATTACAACTCCCCCAAAAGAAATTTTTTTGTCCCCGCGATTAGTTCAATTCACGGCAAAATAGCATATAAATTAAAAGCGATGAAAAATGCCCCAATAAAGGGGCCAAAAAAAGAAACCTCCCCGCCCCGGGGCCCCAGAATTTTATCATTAAAAGGGTATATGAAATGTGCCTAACACATAAAAACTTTAATGATGTGCTTTCCACCTAAAAATAGGCACATCTCGTTATGGAGGCGCACAGCTAAACATTTTTTAGGCCATTACAAGTTAGTTCCCAGCATAAAATGCGCCTATTTTTTGGGGTAAAAACAGTTTATTTCCCCCCCAAAATATGGTGGTTTTTTGCGCAAAAATTGACCCAAAAAAAAAGGGGTTTGGGGTATTGGGGAGATTTTTCGCCCATAATTTTATGAAACCCTCCAAAAATACGAATTTAAAATTTTTAAAATTACCTTTTTAAAAAGGTTTAAACCCCGCAAATTGGGGGTGCCCAATAATCCATAGATAAAACTTTAGCCGTCATCTTGAATATTGAATCTGGAGTTTTGCATGTTGTTAGTACAAATTGCTCAGTTAAAAAAAAAAAAAAAAAAACACCTTAAACTCTTTTTCTAACATTTTTAATTTTCCCTATTTTTAAAATTTTTAAAACCCGTTTTACAAAAAATTTTGCTAAAAAACTTTTTTTTATTATAAATATATAAAGTGGGCCCCCCGCAATTAAAAACCAAAGGTTTTAGAAAAATTTCCATAAACCCTACCCGGGGAAATTTAATGATCACTTTAATTCCCTTTAAAAAAATTTTTCTTTAAACTTTTGAAAGAAGCAAATCTTCAGTATGCCACAAATTTAAAAGAAGAGTCAAACATAAAAAGATATGATTTTCTTTGCCTTCTAGATTTCTGCCCTTTTCTATTTCTTCTCTAAAAGCTGAGTAGATGCAATTAAGAAGCTTGACATTTCATAAAGCACCAGCAAAGGGGACTTTTTTTCAATTTTCCAGGGCAACTTAATTTAAGGCTTATCAATTTAAATAAATGAAGTTTTAGACAGATCTAAAAAAACCAAAAAGGGATATTTTTTTTCAGGTGCCTTTTTAAAACAAAAACAAAGGGGAGTAGCGAGTTTTATTTTAGTGGCCCCACTTTTGTAAAAAAAGAAACATTCTTCTCCAGAAAATATTTAAGAATTTACTTGGGTTAAAAAAAAAAGATCTAAAAAGGATGTTTCTGGTTATTTGGGGGAAACCCTTTACATTTTGGGGGCTTTCCCGTAAAATTACCTCACAAATTTTTACTCTTTTTTTCCCGAACATCGAAGGAATTTCCCACCCCCACTGGATTCCTCTTGGGGTTTTCGGCCCATTTCATATTTAAAATCCTACAAAAAAACCAAAGGTAACCCCATACTTTTTGCCGGGGCCCCAAAAGAAATAAACCCGTTTCTGTAGTCTACACCAAGGAAATTTGCTCCGGCTGGTTTAAAAATCTGCCCCGGGTTTTTTAAACATCGGATCTTTCCCCAGGGACTTGGGTTTTTTCCCGTACATTCCAAAGTATGGGCCGACGGCAAAAAACCAAAAAACTGAACGCCGGGTTTTTAGTGGGAAATTCCCCCAAAAAAAAAGGGTGTCCAGGGGATTTAAAAATACCATCGAATTTTTTGGGACCCGCATTTTAAAAAATATGCGTGAACAACCTTAGTTTTGGATTTATTTAAACCCCCCTAGAACCGGGGCTCATTTTCACTGAGGGGCCCTATCCCCAAATTTTAAAATTGCCCCCCAAAAGGGGTTAAAGTCAAGTATTCTTTTTTTAAAAAGTAATTAAAGCGAGCCCTTTTGCTTTGCCGCACAAAGGGTACATTAAATGAGGTCACAGTGTTTGTCTAGTTGTATAATAATTTATCATTTTAAAATTTTGGATTAAATGATCAAAAATGTTTTTGGTTTTTTTTTTAAAAAATTTTAAACCCCTAAAAGGTCTATAGCATATTGGCATGTGATTTACTTCCCAAGGCAAAATGGGGGTTTTTTTTGGGTTGATAAACCCGGGGAAAAGTTAAACAAGCCTATTTCGGCAAGAAATAATATTACTTTGTTTGTTCAGAACATGTGCAAATTAGCTTTTAAATTGCATCAATAGTGTTATTACTGTGCATGCAAAATATATTGTCCATAAGGTTCCCTCTTTGAAAATAAATTTAACAGGGAAAAACTTTTTGGGCCAAAAGGGCGGGCTCCAAAACATCAGGCCCCCCCAAATGGTGTTGGGGACATCCCCACTGAAAACCCTGCCCTCACCCAGTTTGTTTTGTTCCCGTGGGCGTCCCTTTCATTCCCGGGCCTCTGATTTTTGCCATTCTGCTGCATCTTCCTCTCTAAGGCATGCTCCACCCCACTAATTTAAAAAGGGGCCCCCAAAGAAAAACCCCCCAGCTTTTTCCCAGCCAATGGCTTTTTTAAATAATTTCTATTTTAAAAGGGGAAACCCCCCTGCATTGCAAAACCTTTTTTTGAACTCTCAAAACCCAAGTCCCAAACACCCAAATAAACCAAATGTTCGCTGTCCCGTTTTGTTGGTGGGCATTTGAGTGTCCTCAATGGTTTTCCAGGGGTTTCGCTTCCCAACGCTCGACTTTATTTCTGACCTCTCTCCTTCCCGTTTCCTACCCTGACTTACTCCTTTTTTCCACTTTCCCGTACCATTTCCTGGTGTCAGCTGTCACTTTTACCGCCATTTCAGTATTGACCTGGGAGTTCCCTGCAGCAAAGTTCAAATCCCTTTTACAAACGGTTAAAGGAAAGAATCCCCGGAGACTTCTAAGGACTTTTTTCCTAGCCCAAAAATCCAAAAGTGGACTTTGCCTCCCCCAAATATGATTTATGTTTTCTGCCCCGGGGGTTAAATGTATCACAGCCTGGGCTCACCAAAAGATTCTTTGGTACTCTGGAGAATTAGGAAACCCAAATGTAAAAACCTTTATTGTGTCACAACCTGGGCCCACCAAAAATGCATCTCAGGTAGTCTGGTGAGAAAAAAAGTACATCTTAAAAACATAACATCATACAAACACAGTGAAAAAAATTAGCTTTTTCCTCCCCGAATAACAGGGGCCCAAGGTTTTTTGGGAAAAAAATAAAAGATAGGTTTTAAACAAGACATGGGAAAAAAAAAAATGTTTGGATGAAGGGAAAAAAATCTGAAAAAATTTTAAGGGATTAAACTCAGTAAGCCCTTTTTCTGAATTTTTACAGGGGCAAGAAAGCCGTGGGGTTTTGGGGGCCCCCAAAGGGGATGGGGGGGGGCCCCCGGGGTTTCAACCCGGGCTTTGGGGGTCTTTTTTGGGGGAAAGGAGAAAAAGAGAAGCAGAAGGGGAAAAAAAACTACAAGAGTCATATGCAGTATGTACCAAAATAGCTTTAAAAATGGCCCCAGGAAAACCCAAATTTCCCCTGGGGGGCCCCATGAAAGGGAACTCTTTCTGGTTTGGGCCCCCAGGATCAGCTCCACTTTGGGGGGTCCCAGGAACCCCCCTTTTTGACACCAACTCAAAAGGTTTGGGCCATGAAAATAAAAGGGAAAAGAGAATGTTTTAAAAATATTAATAAAAAAGTAAAATAGATATTTCTCATACAATTTAAAAAAAGATTTTCTACTCCTTTAAAATTTTTTTTAAAGACACAAAACTTTTTAGAGTTCTTTCAAGAAAATGAGAAAAAAAAAAGAATGTAAGATTCAAAAATAAAACTGTGAACAAAGAGAAACAGGAAAATGATTTTGTAAATGAACAATCTTCATAAAAAAATTAAAAAACATGGGGGAATATTTTTTGCAGTAAATGCCCTTGATAAATGGTTTCCAAACCCTTTTTAAAGTATTATTTTAAATGTGTTCCCTACAATTAAAATGCAATAATTTGGAAAAAGCATGCCTCCCAAATGGTTTTTTCCCACACTTTGCCTGGCTGGCCATGACCTTAAATTTAGAATAGAAGTGTTGATCACTGCCTTATTTAAAACTGGGAAAGAAAGGGACAAAAAAGGGCTCCTAAAGCCCTTTGGGTCCTTTTATGCAGCTTTCATTTAAAAGGCAAAATTTTAACCCTTTTTTATGATTAGTAAATTAAGTTTATTTAAGTGTGTTAAATCAGGTCTAAAACAGTTTTCCCCCCCCACAAAAAGATTTCCCAAGAAGGGGGGTTGGCTTTTGCTATCACCCATGCCATTACCATTTAAAAATGGGGCCCATTGTTTAATCCCGGGTGGCAAGATTAAAAAAAAACAAACGTCCTTTTTACCCCCAAACCCGCCTGCATGCTTGGTAATGCGCCTCATCCGTGTGGCATTTCCGGGGGCGGTGCGTACGGAACCGTAAGGCCAAAACTTCCCTATTTACAGCTTTGGGACGGGATTTCTAGGTGCATTTCAGTTGGAAACAGATATACCATTTTCAAATGGTAAAAACCTGGGGCCTCCCCAAAGTCGCCCTAGCCCCTAGAATTTCCTGATTTTTTTACCCCCCTGTGGGGGAAAAAACCCGGGGGTTCATTCCCCCCGGGGTATTTTTTTTTGCCCCCATTCTAATCCATTATTATGCTCATTTAAATTTTGTACAAAACCATGTCAAATTTCCGCAAAGTCCGGCCCCTTTAAAGTCTCAAAATACTTGGCTTACAACACAATTTCTGCCCTGAAAAAATTAAACCTAAGGCCCCGGGCAGAGCAAAGTACTGTTCAGTTGGTGCTGATACATGCTCTATGTATTGGATATCCTTATTATATCTACAGTACAATAAACCCACATTAAAAAACATACGGGCGAAATTTTTTAAAAACCCAAACATACTTTATTCAAAGAAACAAAACCCCAAATGGAGTAACCGCATGGCGGTGCTGCACATTTTCAATTCATAGCGTGATCATTATGTCATGACAAATTGTCATCTCAGACAATATACAGGAGAAAAAAAGCATGAGAGTTTTTTAAATTTAAAAATTTAAAGGGGTTTATGGAAAAATCCCAAAATTTGCTTTAGGGCCCAAAAAAACTTTTGGGTTTTACCACCCCCAGGATGTTTGTAAAATTTCTGCCCATGCTTGTTGGTGGAGCAAATGGTTATCTGCCTGGACTGTCTGGATTCTGTTTGCTCTTTGCGCATGTCTTCACATGCCACTGCTCCAAACACCTTCTAACTGCTTAGTCAGAATGGCTTAGATGGCAGACCATTGGTCAAGATGACCGTTCTCTTTCTCTCAGTCCAATAATGGGCCCCTTCTCAAAGTTTGTTTTTGAGTGCATCATTGTGACATGTCTAGCAGTCAACAATCTCTACCCAAGAGGTAAACTATCCAAAAGTAGCCTCTGACACAGGTACAGGGAAATAGATTTTTATGCCCTAATGTGGTAAGACTTAGGGGGACCTGAATGAACCTGCAACGATTTGCCAGTTTTACCTCTGTTTTAAATAGTGTATGATCTCACAGTATGTATGAAAGTGTCTCACAGAACTTTAGAACTGTGTCCTGTTCTACACCAAAATAGTATCAGCCATTCCACTTTGAAACTAGTATGGATTTGTATGACAGTTTTGCGGCATATTGTACGATTCTGCCGTAACATGCCCCAACATCTTTGGCGTATTCAAAAGTGTTGTGTCTGGCACATATTGTGGCATGTTTTGCTGTATGACAGTTTAAACATCTATGGAACAGGACTATGACTGTTTGGCTTAAAGCTTGACAAAAAATGGTACGACTCTCTTCATACATGTTGTCTCTAGTGTCTAATGAAATCATACCTGTAATCATGTACATCTACCTAAAGCATAATATCAACTGTAAGCTGAGTTTCGCAGAAATCCATAATTTCTGTTTTGTGTGTGTATTTGTATATACAGTATGAGTTGCACGTTAATTGGCATTCGAATATAAATATATAAATGCCAGGAAACATACAACTACAAAAACTTAAACAAATCTTGGCTCTGAAAAGACAGGGATAGAGAATTAGAGACAATTTTTCTGTGCTATTTCATTTCATGTCTGTTTTGTCCTGCTTCAGCTTTCAGTATGCTTAAAAGGGGGTGTGTAGGATTTGTTTAAACTGCATATCATGTGACCCAGCAGACGTGACATTACCATGCCTTTCCCCAGAGTGTGTTCACTCTAGTCAAACAAAGGCCTGTTTATGTAAGGAACTGTGAGTAGATACAATGTAGCTAAGTGGTTAGCATCTCTTCCTTTCAGCATAGACAGCACCTAGGGTTGAACACTTGCTCAGCAGTGAGTGCGTATGATTACTAAGTTGAGAAGAGAATGGCAGTAACTGACAAAGAGGAGAGGTGATGTCTGAGCATGTGCGCCCAGGACTGAGGAGCTCTGGTCACTGGTTGTATCCCCCGGAGATGAGCTGTACACTATGGATCACTAAAGGAGAAGCTAAAGAAAAAATGCTACATCATTTTTAATAATGATGAAATGTGAAAATTTTTATTATTTAATTTGCAAGTTTCCCACATTAGTTTGAGTTCATGGCAAAACCCCTTTAAGATTTTAAGTTGTGTGGTAGGGCCTCCATGAATTGGATTTCTCTTTTCATCACAATATCACACTATTTCTGACAGGTTGGGGTTTTTTTCACAGTACATTCTGGTGCCACTTCCAAGCTCTTACATTTTTATTGTGTAAATTGTGAATAACTTGAATCCTTTGACGGGCACATTTCAAAAGGCTTTTAATTTCACAAACTCCAAAACCCCAACAAATTAAAAGGGGGCCCCCCCCTTTAAAAAGGGTTATAAAATATTTATCAAGGAAAAAAAAAAAAAAAAAATTAAAATTAATGAAAGTTTTACTCATGCTTAGCAGGTAAATTCCTCTTCCAGAGTCACCAGAATACTGACTAAGCAAAACATGGGTTTACTGAAGGAAGAACCCAAATATGAAAAAGTTTTAAAAACCTTTTATAAAAAAAGTTTTTTTTTTGGGAAAAAAAAAAGTATTCTGTAACTTTAAAATTTTATTTCGTTTTTCCGTTTTCTAGTTATCTAAATGCTGCCATCAGTGTAAGCAGTATCTACTGATATTAAAGGGGTTTTGCCACAAGTGGGGAACAACAGCCCTACAGTGCCACGAGGCTGGGCCAGCTTGCGCATCACTTTCCCAAATCATTCAAAGGGATTTCCAAGTAAACCGGGCGGTGCGTTCGGCTCGCAAAAGAACCCCATAGGGGCAGAATGGAGAGTAATGTCAAGCGCCCCCCGACTCTCCAGCGCAGGGAGGGATTCAGGGGCCCGTTCCTGAGATAGGTGCAGTTAAGGACCCGCACCTATCAGACAATCCTAATTCTAATGATATGCCATCATTGTCTAGGGGAAAAACCCCCCTTAAAGTACTAACACTACCAATTTCCAAGTATAAAAATCTAGTGGGGGGTGGAGGATACTTACAGCTGCGAACCAATAAACCATTCTTTTGCCAAGTAGGCCCAATATCACCAATTTCAGCAGGGAAAAAACTTTTTAAACATGCTTCCAACACAGACCAGCGCATGCAACCGAGAATGAGCTCGACTAGGATTCCCGCGCAAATATTTTCTCAAACTTGCCTAAAATGGCACCATCAGCCCCCATGAAAGGGATAGGATACAGAATATTCTGAAAACCCTTTGAAACCTGCGGGTGGAACAGTGCATTGAACTTGGTGCCCCCCCCCCCCCCCCCCGAAACAAATCAAGCCTCAACGCCATAACTTCAAATCCCAACCCAAAAAATAAAATTTGGGGGTTTTTGCACCAAATTACAAACCAAAACTGTTAGAATTATTAACAGAGGTATCCAGAAACCTACACAAGCTTTTTTTTAAAAAATAAAAAGTATATATATATATATATAGTTTTTTTAAAAGTATTCGTTAAAAATTTAAAAATTTACGCCCCCAAACTGCACCCTGCCATCCCAAGCGCCCCGGGTCTCTTTATCCCATCTTGACACCCAAGAAATGAGAGGAAATGCCCAATCAATGCCTCAACCAATGATTTGCTGGCATTTCCAGCCATTTTTCCCGTGCATTAATGACCCGAAAAAAGGGGAAACCCCTTGAGGGGGCCCTTGGAACATCAGCAGTATAGTTTTAGCCAGGTAAGTAATCCTTATTTTATTATTTCACACATACAGTTTAAAAAACGGTATCCTGCCAAAAATCTCTTACATTAAACTAAAAATTATGGGCTATAAAATAATATTTAAAAAAGACCCCAAATAATCAATTTTGAAAAACCCATTCCGCCGGAATTTTGTTTAAAAATTTAAACAAATAAAACTTCCAAAATTTTTAAAAGGGGTTTTGTAGTTCAAAGGGCCAAGAGGATCCCGGGTTATTTAAAATTTTTTTCCACTTTTATGCTCCTTAAAAAAAAATTTTGCTTTTTTAGGATTAAAAAAAGCTGTTTTTCCTTATTCCCCTGACTTTTTTTGCGAATTGCAAAACCAAAGCTTTTAAAGAGGGTTACTTCCTAAAACCACAATGGCAATCTACTTGACTTAAGTGGTTGAAAAACCCCCAAACTATAATCTTCGGGGTGCGAAAATGAAAAACCACAACGCCCCCCAACGCCAAAAAGCTAAACTGAATTTTTCTTTAAAGATTAGGAAAAGTTATGGGCCTTTTTCAGGAGATTTGTGCCCCCCCCCCTGGGGCTTTAGCTAAATTCCTCAACCCATTTTGCTTAACACATCAAAATTGGATAAAATTGATGAAAGGGAATTTTTCTCTTTCCTTTTTGCCATCTGATTTAAAATTTGAACTCAACTTTGTAGCTATCACAATTATATCATTATATTTGTTTTTCTTTTTCCGTTGGTGATTTAATTCATGTCACACAAATTTGAGCTCTTCTAGTTCTTTGCCACATATTCAGTCTTTTGGTTCGTCTTATAGAGGTTACATTTGTTTATGAATTGTTTTTATTGATTCTTTTCTCTTTTAAATTTTTAAATTTACAGCTTATTTTAACAGAGGAAAAAATTTAAAAACAGCACACCTTACGGGAAAATGATTTATAGTGCCTCGTTTCCCTTTCTTTCTAATAATGCTTTATTTTCACGGGAAATTGTTTTTTTTTTTTAGTATATTAAGCTAAATACTGTAAGTGTCTATATGATGTCATGGAACATGAAAGGTCTGGGTACTACATGAGAGAGGACAAAAATAATGGGCATATGTTCCCAGTGTTAACAATTAATGCATTGCAATAGATGCATGTAAAGTAGCTGTTTGTGTTGAATTTTTCAAATAAATTTATGCTGGTTCTGTAGTACTAAAATAAAAAAAATAAAAAAAATTCTTACCTCTATTCCAGCACTGCCACTTTCCGCTCCCCAAACAGTGGGACTCCAAGCGATGATGTCAGGCAATGACTGCTGCAGCCAATCAGTGACTACAGTGGACCTTTCTGACTACCAGGACCAGGAAGTAAGGAGAAGTCCAAGAAGATAGTGGACAGTGGCAGTATTGGAACAGAGATGTTAGTTTTCCTAATTTTCTAATGCAACATCAGCAAAAAAGTGTTAAAAAATTCCACATGGACACTTTACTGCCCACTACCAGCAGGGCTTTGCTAAAATCATGGATACAATAGGCTGATTATGTATATTTCACACTGCCTAATTATAAATGAATCAGATGGGAATCACACCATATACAATGAGATCCAGGGGATTGCTATTTATTGGTATATCCATCCATATTTAGACAGTATTAGAATTCCCAGACAAATGTACCTGCTGTCTGCTACCCATAAATTATTTACGCCTTACAGTTTTTACTTCATGTTGAACTACATTTGAATTTACATCATTTTACCAATGTATACCCAAATAACAGCATAACCTTATTTAAAAAGCTTCAAACTTTTCATAAAGCAAGGACATCTTTTCACTGCTTTCTGCAGTTAAGACACGCATTGCAGGAATAATTTCTTCATCCTAATTTCCTCTAAGGGTGCAGGTAAAGAGGTGACAAATTGCTTTAGACACCTTCTATGCTTGCAGTTTAAGGGGTTTTGCCATGAAGGCATTTCATGTCCTCTAATTCTCTCTTCAGCTTTTAGTATGCTCAGAAAGTGGTGTGTGTGATTTTTTTTGAACTGCATATCATGTGATCCAGCAGGCTGACATCACCATGCCTTTCTTCACAGTGTGCTCACTCTAGTAAAGCAAAGGTCTGTTTATATAAAGAGCTGTGAGGAGCTACAATATAGCTGAGTGGTTAGCACTTCTTCCTTTCAGCATAGGGGTCATTGGTTCAAATCTCTGCAGGAACCAAACATGTGGATATTTTTTTTTCTCAATGCACATGCCTAATTGAGGTTTCCTTTTTTTATTTATTTGCACTGTTTGACTAATTATTAAGGAGTACAGAGGGAAGAAGTAGAATGACAGCATCTGGGGTTGAACACTCCCTCAGCAGTGAGTGATTATTAGGCAGTAGCTGTCTGAGAGGAGAGGTGATTTCTGAGCATGTGCAGCCAGGACTGAGGAGCTCTTATCACTGATCGTATCCCCTGAAGATGAGCTGTACACTATGGTTCACTAAGGTGGCAGCTAAAACAATAATGGTACAGAATTTTTAATAATGATGAATGTTTATTATTTAATTCTCAAGGTTCCTACATCAAGTATACTTAGTGTCAAAACCCCTTAAACTCTTTCGTAACTTGAAAAAGTAGCAAACAACTGGATCGGTATGATAGCAATGACAAGCATATGATTAACTTCAAAATGGTTCTAAAGCAGTCTTTATGTTGCTAATAGCAAAGGCAACCCCAGGTTACAGCCCAGCGTACTGGAATAGTTTAAATATAAGGCAAAGTCTTTATGTTAAGTTATGGCCCAGTTAACTGGAACAGTCCAAGTGTATGGCAAAATCTCTATGTTACTTGCAGCAATCACATCCCCAGGTTATGGCCTAGTTTACTGTAACAGTACAAGTTTATGGCAAAATCTTTATATTATTTGCAGCAATGACAGCCACAGGTTATGGTCCAGTTTACTGGGACAGTCCAAGTGTATGGCAATTATTTCTTGAATAAATTCTATAATAACTGATGTCTTTGTCTCCCTTTAAAATAGAAGCTACTATGTAGACTGGATGCCCTTTGTCTTTGGTCTGGTTACTGCATACCAGCTTAGGTATCTTAGGTTAAGAGACTCATACTGACTGCAGTTTACAATTGGGCCTCCAATTCAGGCCATCTCTCCCTCTGTGATGTAACTTCTGTGACTAGCTGTTTCTTTCCCTGAAAACTGAATGTTCTGGGTGGCAAAAGATTTGAGTTGGGGATAAATTCACTGGAGCATAGGTGATTCCCAGGTTTTCACATTACAACCCCTTAACGGCATCTGGACTTCACACCTAGAAACCCACAATTCATGACACTCAGAGTCTCCATTAACCCCTTCCCAACAATCGACTTACCGGTACGTCCTAACAGAAAGTGACGCAAATAGACCCACCACTACGTCCTGGACATTGTGCGGGTTCTCATGCGGGGCCCGCATGATCGTAACATGGGATCAGCTGTACATTACAGCTGGCCCCGCTGCATCAGCCACAGCTGGAGTAATCTCCGGCCACAGGCGATTAACCCCTTGGCTGCTGTAATGTATTGTGATCGCTGCAGCTAAGGGAAAGACAGAAGGAGGGAGCTCTTTTTGTCTCCCTTCAGCAGCCGTGGCACGATCACCGCTACTGCTGGCTGTTCACCTGACAGAATGAAAAATTTACCAAAATGTCAGAACCTGAGGAATTGATGTTGAGTTGCAATTCCATAGTCACATCTATTGTGTTCCAGTGAATAATGGATAAAAACTGAAAATCTGCAAAAATAGTGAAATTTTATCTCCAATTTGCTGTAATTTTTGGGAAATAACTAATGGGTTAACAAACATCTTAAACCCTGTTTTAAATACTTTAAGGGGTGTAATTTATTGGATGCATCATTTATGGGGAAATTTTTAACCCGGCCCTCAAGCCAAGTCAAACTGACTGGTAAAAATTTTATTTTTTCAAATTTTTTTTGAAAATGGGAAAAATTACCCACTTTCATTTCTAAACCCCAAAAGTGGTAAAAAAAAAAAAAAATTAACCCAAAAAAGAGACATTTGAAAAATTATTGGGCCCAAATACAGTAAAACCCAAATTTGGGAGCTGCTAAATTTCTGTAAAAAACGATTTTTGAGTATCTGTCTTTCACACAAAATTTTTTAAATTTAAAAAAATTGGGACTTGATGGGGCCAAAATTTTTTTTCTAACTTAAAGCACCAAAGGGCCACAATTTTGAAAACCCGTTTACGGGGTCTAAAACCACTTTGTTGCCCCTAAAAAACCAAACAAAATCATGTTTTCATTTCATATAGTGCTCTGGAAAAAATTTAAAAGGGGGGCTTTGTTATGGGCCCAAAAAAGGGGAAAATTTTTGACCTAACAGTTTTCAAAAAACATTCCCCCAAAAGTGCACAAGACAAAAAAACCCCTGAATCATAAGGGGTAGGTAAAAGTGTCAAAAAGGTTTTTTCTCACTAAAGTGACACATTTTCAATTAAAAAAAATGGGGCATGGGCAGGGAAGGGCCCAAAAAAGGGTTAGGGGGTAAGGGTTTAAAAAACCCTAAAAAAAGAAAGTGGATTCCCCAAATTTTTTTATCTTTAAATGGAAAACAAGAATTCCCCTAAGACAGGGCCCAAAATTTAAATTTGTATTCTTTAGAAATGATAACCCAAAATAGTAGAAAAACAAACTTTGCTCTTAGGGGGGAAGAAGGGAATTTGACTATAAGGCAATGTTTCCCCCCACGGCGTAAATTTCGGGGCTAAAATTTCTCCCGCAATTTCGCCCTTGGGGCGGGGGCGGGGGGGAGGCAGGAAGGGGGGGGGCCGGGAAACCTCGCCAGCTTTAAAGAAAATTTCATTACCACGGCGCGTATTCGCCCCGATAGTAAATTACATTTCACTTATTTTCCCTCCCGCGCCTATTCCCCCGAGCAGGGGAGGAGACATAATCCCTTTCCCCTATGAGAACTGTGGTTTACCCTAATGACGGGTGTATTCCCGCCTTTAATTCGCTAGATTTCGGCCCCAAATTACTGGGCTGAAAAAATTTTTCCCATTTTAAAAAACCGGGTTTAACATGGCCCCTTTAAAAAGGGTTGGGGCCAGTGCACTTGCTAGTTGGCATTAGATCTCCGAGTGGGAAGAGATCAGCTGTGGGCTAGAGACCCGTTCATGGGCCTAAAAGAAACATTGGGGAAAGCAGCAATAATTTTTGGGGACATTTTAAAGGAAAAGGGTTTTTAAAAGGGATTTTGGGTTTAAATGTTAAATTTTGAAAAAAGTTTTCCAAAACACAAACAAATTCCATTTTTTAAAAAATTTTTTGCAGCTATAAAAAAAACTTTTCCCGGGCCCCTTTTTTTTGCCCCAAAAGGCTCCATTTAAAAAAGTTTTTTTGAATTTTTTACCTTTAAAAACCTTTAATTTTCCCAATCAAAAAAGATTTTTCCCCCCAATCAACCGGGAAAAAAATATTACCAACAACTTCCAAAATTTAACATAAACCCCCCTTTTTATTGGTTTTCATTCAGTATTATTCCCAATTGTGGAAACTTTCAACAAAAATTTTGGAAAAAAAACCCGAAAATTCCGGTTTTCAATTTTTTAAACCCCCTAAAGGGTTTGAATTTAGGGCAAAAAAAACCCCCAATATTTAAAAGAACCCCAAAGGGGCCCCCCGGGGGTTATTTCTACCCAATTGGGAAACCCCCGGGTTTAGAAGGGAAAAATTAGGCTCAGCCTTAAAAGGGGTTATTATAATTTAGTGGGGGTTCTGTTTCCCTTTTTCTCCCTTGAATTTTTTTAAAAAGGCCCGGAACCAAAATAAAAGGGGACCCCAAAAAGGGACCCAAGGGGCCCCAAAGGGGTTTTAATTTTTTTGGGGATTTATTTTAGTAAGTCTTTAAATTTGGTTTTGGAGTTCCCCCCCTTTTAAAGGTTTCTTAAGGGAACCACAATCCCCAAAACAATTTTTGATGGGGTTAGAACCCGGGGTTTTTCCAAAATTTTTGTTAAAGGTATCCTTGGTAATTTCCTTGGGGTTTTTTTTGAAACATTTTGAAATAAACCTTATAAAATTTCTTTTCAAAAAAGGAAATGGTTAAATTTGGAAAAAGGGGGGTTTGGGTTAAAACAAAATGTTTTTAATTTTTTGAAAAAACCTTTGGTCCCGTAAATTCCCCAAAAGGGGTCCCCCTTTTAGTTTTTTATTTAAGTCCCCTCTAAAAGGCCAAAATTTTTGTTTTTAAAAAAGGAACCGAAAATCCCCAAAGAGCAAAACTTTAGGGGAAAGAAAAAAAGAAAGAAAAATTAAGTGCCCAAAACATTCCCAATTTTACTTATGGTTGCCAAAAAAAATTTTCACCATCCAAAAATTTAAACAAATATGGTTCCCCCGATTTATCAGACCCCAAAAGGGCAAGATTCCAGTTAATCCTTGCCTTTGCGCTTTTCTTAAAAACAGTTTGGGGGTTTTGGAAAAAACATGGTTTAAAAATTTTTTTTCTGATGGAAGTCATTTAGAAATTTAATTCAATTTCCATATGGTTTCTTTTCACTGAAACGGGGATTATAAACCCCTTAAACCTCTGTTTAAAGGGGTGGGGGAAGCCTCCCCGGTCAATTTGAAAAAATTTCGTATTAAAGGAAAAATTTGGGATGGTTTTGGTCGAAAGGAAAAAATTTTTTGAAAAATTAAAATTGGGAAAAAAAAAATTGTATGGTTTTTTGGGCCTTAAAAAAAGCCCCACCCCCAATTATCAAAGGAATTTTTTAACCCCTCTTCTTGTGTTTAGTGGGTAACACCCCCCCAAAAAACCACCCCCATTTACAATACCAACCCTTTAAAAAACCCAAAAAACCCCAACTACAACAAAAAAGGGAAATTCACATTTTACAACTGCTCACTTTTTTTCAGCCCCGAAAACCCCCCCATTCCCCGTTGCAAATTTTATTTAATACCCAAAAGGGGAGTTAGAGACCTTGCACTCTTCCACTTTCTGTTTGAGGATATCCCTCAGATGTTCATTGGGGTTTAGGTTTGGACACATGTTTGGCCATTTTAGCACCTTTATCATCATTTTCTTTAGCAGAGCAGTGGTTGTCTTGGAGGTGTGTTTGGGGTCATCATCATGTTGGAATACTGACCTGCAGCCCAGTTTTCAAAGGGAGGGGATCATGCTCAGTTTCAGTATGTGACAGTATATATTGGCATTTTTGCTTCTATCAATGAACTGTAACTCCCTATAGCCAGCAGCACTCATGAAGCCCCAAACCATGACACTTTCATCACCATGATTGACTGTAGGCAAGACACACTTGTCTCCACTTTGTACTCCTCACCTGGTTGCCAAGACTCCCACTTGACACCATCTGAAGCAAATACCTGGGTTCACCATCTCATCAGACCACAGGACATGATTCCAGTAATCCTTGTCTTTAGTCTGCTTTTCTTCAGCAAACAGTTTGTGGGCTTTCTTGTGCATCATCTGTAGAAAAGCCTTTCTTCTGGGATGACAGTCATTCAGACCAATTTAATGCAGTGTACGGCATATGGTCTGAGCACTGACAGGCTGATCTAGTACCCCTTTAACCTCTGCAGTAATGCTGGCAGCACTCAAACGTCAATTTTGAAAAGACAGTCTCTGTATATAACGCTGAGCATGTGCACTGAACTTCTTTGGTCGACCATAGCGAGGCCTGGTTTGAATGTAACCTGTCTTGTTAAACTATTGTATGGTCTTGGCCATTATGCTACAGCTTAGTTTCAGGATGTTGACAATCTTCTTGTGTGAGAGTGATAACACCAAATTTAACACACTGCTCCCCATTCACACCTGAGACCTTGTAACACAAACACGTCACATGACACAATGGAGGGAAAGTGGCAAATTGGGCACAGTTTTCACTTACGGGTGTACTCACTTTTGTTGTCAGCAGTTAAGACATTGATTGCTGTGTGCTAAGTTATTTTGAGAGCACACCAAATTTACACTTATACAAGTTGTACACTGATTACCTTACATTGTATCAAAGTGTGATATCTTCAGTGTTGTCCCATGAAAAGTTATAATACAATATATAAAAAAAAATTTGTGTGCTCACTTTTGTGAGGTACTGTACTTCAATAAAACTATACAGGTGAACTTTTTTTTTTTTGTACAGAAAATGGTGGCACTTTAGTGGACTGATAAATGTTCTCCTCAACTCACTCAGTGGAAGAATGCGGTGATTTCCTGTGATAGAATGGTTTATAGAACAGCAGAGGATATGCTTTATATGTTTGGTAACTATGGCATAACTAATCACACAATAAAGGCCCTGAAGGAAGAGGCGCATGAGTTAAACATTAGTTGGAAGTCTGATTTTAAGTTTTTCCTAGCTGAGTATATTTGGATGCCGTTATAGTCTTTAATTTTTCCATAACTCATTGTCTATAGCTACTTTTTATCTTCTAACTGTATGTTTTATATATGCTGTCCAAACAATATGAAACATTTTTGTGGAAATTGTACTTGAAACAGCCTAACAGGGGCAGGAGTGGATCTTCCGTGTCAACCAGGAGTTTTGCGCAGGGTCTCGCCAACGTAGAGTGCAGTAGAAAGAGAACCTAGCCTTCACTCTCAGCCCCCACAAGGGGACTTGGACTCCACTGCAGGGGAACTCCCAGGTGGCGGCTGGCATGTGCTTGTGGTACCAAGGGGTAAGGCAAAAACATGATCAGGTCTCAGGCAAGAATGTCAGGGCAGGCAGCAAACAAGCAGAGTCATGTGGCATAAGATCAAGGCAGGCGGAGTTCAAGCATAGATGTGTAAACGGAAGCCGAGGGCAAAACCGAGAAGTCAAACAGGAGCCAAGCACGGGTAAACACAGGAATAACACCAACAATCTGGCAGCAAGCTGGGGAAAGGTGCTTCTTTAAATATACACAGGTGGCTGGAGATTGGTTGAGGGAGGCTGGATAAGGCCATGTTCACACGGCTTAAAATGGGCTGTATTTCGGTCCGTAATTACGCGCCGAAGTGCGCAAATTACGGGCTGAAAATGGCCCATTCATTACAGTAATCAACAGTTTTCATAGAGAACTATGGATTACGTCTCCTCTAACTGCTCGGCGAATCTGCCGGGCGGGGAGATAAGTAACATGTGAATTACCAACGGCGTATATGCGCCGCTGGTAATGCAAGTCAATGGGCCGGCGAAGCGCCGGCCCCCCGCTCACTCCCCTGCTCCCGCCCCCGTCCATACGGCATAATTGCGGGGCGTAATTACGTCCCGCAGTTAAGCCCTGTGAACCTAGCCTAAGGCTCACTTATTCCTTAAGTCTCAGAGAGGGAGAATGCCCCCAAGAGAAGAGCCAGCAGCAGAAGAAAAATGATGAGAGACAGAAAAGATGAGATACTGCCTAGTGTGGCAGCACAGTACACTAGTGTGATTGCGAATTATTTTTCAAAATACACTCAATGATTTATTAAAATCCTCCTAACATCGATCTACATTTAAAAAAAAAAAAAAAAGGTAGGACTATGCATTGTTTGTCCGGGGTACATACATTGTGAAGAATTTTTAAGACAGACAGAGGTAGTAGAATGTTTCATATTTTATGCTTTACAGATCAATCTTTGAAGTATGCAATAAAAACATAGACCAAAATAGATTTTGCCTAAGACCTTGCAGACACAGACAAAAAAGCCTTTCTTCAGAAAAAGAAAAAAAAAAACATGCAATATTCAGATACTTTAAAGGATGTCTACAATAAAAGGTACTATTTCTTTTTTTGGGCACGCTAATAATTTTAGCAGGAGGGTTTTCTGTAGACATTCCTTTTATTATCCTGTGCACAAGATTTCTTATCTTGTGACAGATGCTTACTCACTGTCGAGTCACATAATTATGACCACTTCCTAGTTTTGACATGTGCAGTGCATAGCTCATGAAGTAAGTCATTTGCCAAGAGCTGACTTAATGGGTATATAAGGTAAGCAATAGGCTGTCTGCACACATATGCTGTCATGAGTTAAAGGGGTGATTTATCAGGGTTGCAAAAAGGGATGATTATCGGCTTTTGGGTCAAAGATGGCAGTATTTCTAAAACTGCATAATCTGTTAACTGTTCACTGTTAACTGTTACACTGTGAAAGTGTATCATGACAAATATGACCATTGCAAAGAAGTGAAGAAATGCATAATACTTTGTGCTATTGATATGAGAGATGAATGTTGGCTACAGAGGTGCATGAACCAGGGTGCTACCAAATGTGTATTTAAACCAACAGTTCAGTTACCCTTACTATGTTTGGGGTTCCGAAAGATACAGATGGTCACTTCCCTTCTATTGATGAAGTCACATTGTCAGAAAAGATTTCATATTTCATTAAAGTATCATTCACTGGGCCCATTCATCCATTAGAAGGCACTCTCAAGTAATCTGGGTGTAAATTAAACCTTTAAAATCATGTACACCCAAACATGCTGATTGTTTACCCTGAGGAGGATGGGATCTTCCAGCAAGACAATGCAACATGTCAAATGGCTAAAAATGACCGGCATTAGTTGAAAGAGCATGGTCAAGACTTCCAGACTTAAACCCAATTGAGCATAGGTGGGACCACCTCGATCATGGTGTTCACTCTATGGATCTTCCACCACACATTGTCCAGCAGCTGTAGGTCACTATGCGCAGGCTCCTGATACCTGTGGCAACCTACCAGGACCTTTCTGACTCACTCCGAAACTGTCTAGCTGCTGTCTGTGCTACACACAGCAGTTACTCTGGATATTAGATGGGGGTCATTATAATGTGACTTGACTGTGAAGTTGCAACTAGAGATGGGCGAATTTCTCAAAAATTCGGTTCGGTCACTTCGCCGAATTACCCGACAAAAATAAATTCGGACCGAATTACTTCGGGACGAATCTCGTTAAAAAACAGCTATTTCCAGGCTGCACAGAGCCTGCAGGGTGCTGTAGAATGTTGTGACATGCTTAAATATGCAGAGGGAGCTTGGTTTGGGCTTCTTACAATATTGTGTTTTAGTATGACATGCACATGACTGCCGCCGCTGTTAGAATCGCTTCACTATAAAATTCCCTGGGCACTTAAGAGGGCAAAACTGACCAAAAAACTCAAGCGGGAAAGTAGCCTGATAAAGTCATGCCAGCGACAGCTGTAAAAAAACAAGCTGAGAGCTCAGGTGGCAATATTAGTGACAGAGTGTGGAGGTGACGGCGGCAGCAGCAGCAGCATTAGGTCAGAGAGTGGCACAATGACATTCTGGAGGTGGCAAAAACAGGAGTAGACCACAAAGTGGCACAATGACACAGTGTGAAGGTCACGGCAGCAGCCACAGCAGCAGCATGAGGTCAGACAGTGGCACAATGACATTCTGGAGGTGGCAAAACAGTAGTAGGCCACAGAGTGGCACAATGACACAGTGTGGAGGTCACGGCAGCAGCAGCATAAGGTCAGGCAGTGGCACAATGACATTCTGGAGGTGGCCAAACAGTAGTAGGCCACAGAGGGGCACAATGACATTCTGGAGGTGGCAAAAACAGGAGTAGGCCACAGAGTGGCACAATGACACAGTGTGTAGGTCACGGCAGCAGCAGCATAAGGTCAGACAGTGGCACAATGACACAGTGTGGAGGGCACGGCAGCAGCAGCATGAGGTCAGGCATTTGCACAATGACATTTTGGAGGTGGCATAAACAGGAGTAGGCCACAGAGTGGCACAATGACACAGTGTGAAGGTCACGGCGGCAGCAGCAGCATGAGGTCAGACAGTGGCACAATGACATTTTGGAGGTGGCAAAAACAGTAGTAGGCCACAGAGTGGCACAATGACACAGTGTGGAGGTCACGGCAGCAGCAACAACAGCAGCAGCATGAGGTCATAAAGTGGCACAATGACAGAGTGTGGAGGTGGGTGGCAATACCATTCCCTGGTAAAGATGGCTGGTGGCAGATGGAGAAATTGTCAGCAGATGTGTGGCATCAGGCGGGTGCCAGCATCAGAATAGTGGCTGAGGCAGGTAGTTTGAGCCCAGACTCATTTCTCACAGTTTGAGTGAGGCGTCATGGCTGAAGTAGTCTGACGCCTAAGGTGTGTGGAAATCCTGGCCGATCCACGCCTGATTTATCTTGACAAAGTTCAGTCGTTCCACATTTCTCGTGGACAAGCGGGTTTTCCTTGGGGTAACGATGGCCCCCGCCGCACTGAACACCGGCTCTGATGCCACACTACTGGCCGGGCAGGACAGCTTCTCCACTGCAAACTCGGCAAGTTGCGGCCACACATCCAGTTTGGCTGCCCAGTAGTCCAGCGGATCTTCTAACTGGGGTGGCAGAGTGCTGTCCAAGTAGGCCACCACCTGTTGGTTCAGGGACTGCTCTAGGTCCTGCTGCTGCTGGCGACTGCCCTCCTCACTAGGCGGGTGAAGGACGCTGCTCATCAGTGACTCCAGACTTAGATTGCTGCTGATGGAGCTGGTACTGCTACTACCCCCCCACCTTTCTCCAGCAGCCGCGGCTCTAGTACGTGAGCGTTGAAGAACCCCCCGGTCAGACCTGTCAGAGGAGGGACGATGCCGCACATAGGCAGCGGCCAACTGACTACGGAGGATTTCCCTATAGTATTTGAGTTTGTCCTCCCTCTCAGCAGCTGGAAAAAAGGCTCCCATTTTGGACCGGTAGCGAGGGTCCAATAGGGTGGAGAGCCAGAAGTCATCCCTCTGCCGGATGCTGACTATTCGGCTGTCACTAGCCAGGCAAATCAGCATGCTGCGGGCCATCTGCACAAGTGACTCCGAGGGGCTCCCTGCCTCCATCTCCACTGTATGCTGCCACGGTGCTTGCGGGTCATCTGCCTCGTCTTCCTCATCTCCATCTACCTCCTCCAGCTGCTCCTGCTCCTCCTCTCCTGTCACCTGGGTAGAAAATCCATGCTTCTGCTCCAATGTCCTCCTCCTCCATTTCAGTCCCCACCGGACTCATGTGGCCGCGAGATGTAGTCGCCACGTCTCCAGTCCCCTGCCCAGACAGATTTTTCAGCATCTGTTCCAGGACATGAAGCAGTGGAATGACGTTATTCATCCCGTAGTCCTGGCGACTGACAAATAACGTGGCCTCCTCGAATGGCCTCAACAAACGGCAGGTGTCACGCATGAGCTGCCACTGGCTGACATCAAAGTTACACAGGGGAGTACTTCTGTCGCCAGGATCATCAAAAAATCGTTAATGGCCTTTCTGTTCATACAGTCGGTCCAACATGTGCAGGCTGGAATTCCAACGGGTGGAAACATCGCATATCAGAGTGAGTTGGGGAGGCCGTTCTGCCGCTGCAACTCGAGGAGGATGTTCCTGGCTTTGTAGGAATGGATGAAGTGCATGCACAGTTTCCTGGCCATTTTCAGAATCTTCTGAAGATCGGTGAAGACTTCAGGAACTTTTCACAACCAAATTGAAACTTGCGCATGCAGGGCATGG
>JAODAL010012755.1:0-94138 GCA_025379985.1 Phyllomedusa bahiana
CTACGGCCTTCCCATCCCTTAAAACCCCCCCTCTCCCTCTAGGGCTTAAGGTCTTAAGGGGTTATTAAATGGACAAAAAACCTTTTTTCCTTTATGAGAGCTACAGATTTATTTTTTTCAATTTATCGGGGTTTATTTTAAAAAAAGGGGGGGCCCCCTTTTTAAAAACCTATTCTGTTTGGCCCCTCATCAAATTTCCCTTTAGAAGTACTTTCTTCCCTGGGTTCTGTTATTTTTTTGGGGGCCTATAGCAGACTCCTATTAGGATTATTTTTAGGGGTTGGGCAAACCCGATTCTAACGAAAGGGGAATTGGGTTTGGAATTTCAGGAAAAACTGGGGTTCTGTACAAAAGCTAAAAGTTAGGTGGATTCGTGGGGGAACGAACCCCCGGTTTTTTTAATTGCTAAAATGGCCAAAAGGGCAAAAGGGGGGTTACAGGGGGCAGGAACTCGGGGAAAGGAAAAAAAGGGGAGGCCCCTCAATGACAGGGTGCAACTTTGAAGCCAATCAGGACCAGGGGGATTCTGTGAGGGGTCCCCCCAAGGACTATAAAAGGGGGAAAACCGGCCCCCAAGTGGCCTTCCAAAATTCCTTTTTCGTAGGTCTTGCTTTTTGAGCCGGGCTCTTCCCACAGATCTCATTATACAGCTTTAATTAGCAAAGGGGAAAGGGGGAAAAAAGACCTTAAAAACCCTGTTACTCCCTCACAAAGTGATCTGTATTCCCTTGCAAACCACAGTCTCATTATACACCCTTTATTTCCCCGGGGGTGTGGAAAAAAAACCAAAATAAATAATTTTCTTTTACTTTCTATTTAGCGTTCTAAACCCCTTTTGTTTTCTAAAAAAATCACCTAAAAGAAGCTGCTTTTACCCGGAGACTGGGGCTCATTTTGCCAAAATTTGGAATGCCCCCCAGCGTTAAAATTTTGTTTAGTTTGGGTTTCTCCCAAGCGGCCCCAGAGGGGGGTGAAATTTCTGCCCCATATAAAATTCCCAATCTCATTGTTGTATTTTTGGGAAATTTCAGTTTCTAAAAATCCACTAAATCCTGAAAAGTGTTGTTTTTGGGGTTGAAATAGAGTGTTTTTTTCGGGTCCGCCATCTTTTAAATCTCACCGGGTTGTTTTTACTGGGATTTTTAGATTCAAAAAATTTCCATCAATCCTGTGTGTTGTTTTGGGATTGAAATACGACCCCTTTTTTGTCCGCTTTTAAATTATTTTTTTTCCCTTCTGTTTTATTGGGGTTTTTTTTAAAATTTAAGTAATCCACTCAATCCGGTTGACTTTTGAAATGGGATTGAAAATGGGAACCCCGTTTTTTGCCCTGCAATCATTTAAATTTCTCCTGCGTATTATTAGGGAATTTCATATTCAAGTAACCCAAACTCTATTTTTGGTGTAAACCGGGTTGTATTGGGATTGAAAAACAGACCGCTTTTTTGTCCACTATTATTTAATTTCTCCCTATGTATTAAAGGGGAAATTTCAGATTCAAGAAATTTCCCTCAACCCCGGTGTGCCCCTTTGGGTATAGGGGATTGAAATACAGACCGCTTTTTTGTCTCCCTATTATTAAAATTTCTCTGCGGGAAATTTTTTAAATTCAATTTAATTTCCCACTAAAAATTCTGTAAAAACCTTTTGAAATTGGGTTTTGGAAATAAAAGCCCAAATTTTTGCCCGCTATTTTTTAAAATTTTTCTCCTGTTTATATTATTGGGAAAAATTTTTAAATTCAAGTAATCACCCCAACCCTTTTTTCCCGGTTGTTTTGGGTTTTGAAATACAGACTTTTTTTTTGCCCCTTTATTATAAAAATTTCCCTGTTTGTAAAAACTGGGGAATTTTAAATTCAAGTAACCCCACTCAATTCGGGTGTGATCGTTGTATTGGGATTGAAATACAGACCGCTTTTTTTTTCCGCTATTATTTACATTTCTCCTGCGGGTATTATTGGGGAATTTTTTAAATTCAAGAAATTTCCACTCAACCCTGTGTGACCGTTGTTTTGGGATTAAAATACGACCGTTTTTTTTGTCCCCCCATTTTTTAAATTTCCCCTGCTGTATTATTGGGGAAATTTTAAAATTCAAGTAAACCACTCAACCCCTGTGTGATTGTTGTTTTTGGAAGAAAAAATACAGAGGGGTTTTTGCCGCCATTTATTTTTAAAAATTTCACCCTTTTCTTTAAAGTGGGGAAATTTTCATACCAGGGGATCTCCCCCAAGCCTGTTAGTGGCCTTTTGGAGAAAAATAAGCGTTTTTTTTTCCCCCATAATATATTTTTAAAATTTCCCCCTGTTCATTTCTGTAGAAAATTTTAAATCCAAGGTTAATTTCTCCTCTTTTTTTGGGTTGGGGGGAAATTTACAGCTGGGGCGTATTTCTGCCCCACTTTAATGCCTGAAATCCATCAACTTCAGCCCGGGTTGGGGGTATTTTAATTTTGGGGCCCCAAGAGTTCATTTTTTTCCCTTTTTTGGGTGGGGGAATTTTCGGGGTCAAACCCAAATTGTTTTGTGTTTTCAGCCCTCTACATCTAATATCCAGTCTTTTGGGATTTTTGCTATTTGTGGCAAACATTTAAATTTTTTTCATTTATTGTGGGGGATTCTTTTAAAAATGCTGAAAAAATTGTAAAACCCCCCCCCCCAAAAAGTGAAGGGGGTCATCAGTAATTTTGCATTGAGCCAAAACCTTTTGGGCCCTTCGTTTGATCTTTCAGTTCCGCTTTCATTTGGGCAATAATCCCTCATTTCTAAAACAAAAAAAAAGGGAGGGTTGAATCAAAAAATAAGTAAAATTTTATTTTTGCATATGTTCTTTTTTAGTATGCACTCTACAGATTAAAAAAGGGGGGGAAAATAAAAAAATTGGGGGGGGGGCAATATCATAGAGTGGTGGGGGTGGGGAAAAAGCATTAGAAAAAACCCCAGAGTGGGCGAATGAGAGAGTGCCCCAGTTGGCAGCAGCCCCTGAGGGGACTTTAGTGGTGAGGTGGCAGCAGCATCAAAGGGTACATAATGGCCCCGGAAGAGTGGGAAAAGGGGGGTGGCAATGGTGGGTGGGAGAAGGCAGCTGGCAGCAGATGTGTGGAATCAGGCAGGGGCAGCATCAGAAAAGTTGTGAGGCAGGTACCAGAAAAATCCCGGGGGTTTAAGGGGCTGCTATAGGTGCTGCTGCTGGCGGGTACCTAAATCACTAGGGGCTGAAGAAAGCTGCTCATCAACAACTCCAGACTCAGCAGGTTGCTGCTGATGGAGCTGGTACTGCTCGTAACCCCCCCCAATATACCCACAGCAGCCGTGGCAGTGGTACATGAGCACCGATGAACCACCCGGTCAAACATGCTAGAGGTTGGACCATGGCGCAGATAGGCAGCGGCCAACTGACTACATAGGATGTCTCTATAGTACTTGAGTTTGTCCTCCGTCTTGGCAGGTGAAAAAATGCCCCCATTTGGGACCAGAGCCAGAAGTCATCCCTCTGCCGGATGGTGATAATTCAGCTGTCACTAGCCAGGCAAATCAGCATGCAGCGGGCCATCTGCGCAAGTGACTCTGAGGGACTTCCTGCCTCCATCTCCACTGTATACTGCCACAGGGTGTCTGGGTCGTCTTCCTAATCCTCCGGTTGCTCCTGCTCCTCTCCTGTCACCTGAATAAAAAAACACTCGTTTCGCCAGACACTGCTTGTGCTCCAATGTCTTCCTCCTCCAGTTCAGCCCCCACTGGACTCATGTGGCCGTGAGATGTAGTCACCATATCTCCCGTCCTCTGACCAGACAGATTTTGCAGCATCTGTTCCAGGACATGAAGCAGTGGAATGACGTCACTGCATCCCGTAGTCCTGGCGACTGAAAAATAACGTGTCCACCTCGAAGGGCCTGAGCTGCCACTGGCTGACATTAAAATTACACAGGGGTGTACTCCTGTCTGCTTGGATCATCAATAAACCATTAATAGCCTTTCTCTGTTCATAGAGTCGTTCCAACATAAGGAGGCAGGAATTCCAATGGGTGGAAATGTCACATATCAGCCTATGTTGGGGGAGGCCGGCTGACGCTGCAGCTTAAGGAGGGTGTGCTTGGCGGTGTAGGAATGGCTGAAGTGCATGCAAAGTTTCCTGGCCATTTTTAAAATGTCTTGCAGATGGGTGTAAGACTTGAACAACCAGATTGTACATGTATGACATGCAGGGAGCATGACTCAGCCCTCCTCCTACACAGGGCGGACACCATGTTCTTTCCATTGTCTGTCACAAAGGTTCTAATTATCAGTTGTCGCAGAGAAAGCCACAAATCGATTTAATCTTGCATGACCCGGAGCAGTTCCTCCCGTGTGTGACTTCGTTCGCCATGGGGAATACTCCTGTCCACTTGGATCATCAAAAATCGTTAATGGCCTTTCTCTGTTCGTCAATTTCCCCCTGTTCGTCAGTTTCCCCCTGTTCGTCAATTTCCCCCTGTTAATATATTTATTCCTGTTCATCAATTTCCCCTTGTTCATAAATTCCTGTTTTTCTCTGTTTATGGTTTCTCTGTTCTGCTAAAGCTAAAGCTCAAGGAGGGTGTGCTTGGCGGTGTAGAAGTGGCCAAAGTGAATGCAAAGTTTCCTGGCCAGTTCTCTGAATGGTGCAGAGTCCACCACTTGAAAAGGGAGGGACAGCAGTACCATCAACTTGGACAGGAGCACGATCAGCTTCTGCACTTAGGGATGGCTAGACGCATACTGCTGTCTCTTGGCAATCGTCTCGGTGAACTACTGCTGACACCATGAGGAGCAGGAGTGTCTGGACCGGTAGATGATGGTGGTGAAGCTTTGACTGCCTGAATTGGAAGGCGTGCCACTGGGTGCTGCTGCTGTTGGGACAGCATGGACCACCACATCTGAGACACGTTTCTCCCAGGCCACTGTATGGTGACGCTGCATGTGTTGACGCAGGGCCGTGGTGCCAATATTAGGCCCCTGGTCACGCTTTACTTTCTGCCCACAGATACTACATATAGCCATGTTCGCCTCCTCTGGTGTCTTGTCAAAAGACTGGCAAACCGCCGAGTAGGTGATTTTACCACCAATGCTCCGCACTGACTGACTGTTACCGCCGCTGCCCCGGTGAGCCTCTGTGCCGCTACTTTCTGGGACCTGCAAAGTGGTTGGTCTAAATCGTGGCAGTTTGACTCCCAAACTGCTGCCACCCTGCTGACTCCCGGCCACACTACCGACTTGCGGGCTGCGCCACTGCCTGACACTCTCTTCTCCCAATGATAATGATGAAGCCGTTCCAGGGCCGGGACAATGGGTAGTCGAAGGTAGGCGACCGCCTAGGACGCAACTTCATCCCAGGCAGAAAAGGGGGCGCAAGGAGGCATGGGCTGAATTTTCCATTTGGGGGGCACTTTATGCCTTGTTTAACTAGGGCACCAGAATACCTTGTCCCAGCCTTGCTTGCTTCACCCGGCGATCGGCTACATCGAACCTGAACGGTGTTGCTGTACAAAGCCTTACCGCTCGCAACATAAAAATTCGATTCGCCGAGTTTGCCGAATGTTCTGACAAAATTAGTTTCGACCCGAATACATTCGCAACAAATCGCATTAAAAAACAGCTATTTCCTGGCTGCAGAAAGCCTGTAGGGTGCTGTAGAACACAGCACCCTACAGGCTTTCCGCAGCCAGGAAATAGCTGTTTTTTAATGTGATTCGTCGTGAATATATTCAGGTCGAAACTAATTTTGACGGAACATTCGTCGAACTCGGCATATCGAATTTTTGAGAAATTTACCCATCTCTAATTATATTATTGTTGCTACCCCCATGTATATTTACCCATAATGATTCCACATGTTAATTTCCTGTATCTATAGACACCTCCCCCCTTCAGGTCTGTATGTTCTCCTCTAAATAGACTGTAACTCTGTAAGTTAACCAGGGCCGCCATTAGAAATTTCAGGGCTCCATACAGCTGAAGCGCCTGAGCCTGTCCCCTCAACCAAATTCCCCCCCCCCCCCCCACGCCACCAGTCACCCAACCCCAGAAAAATCAATATTGTGTGAGTCAATACATGTACATGGCCAGCAAACACCGCCAACATGTGTCAGCACTGTAATGTTGCTGACCAAACCAGTATACCCAGACCAATATGGTAGTGATATATGGCGACATTATATGTTCTTAGTATATTGTTGTTATTTCCAATAACAGTACTAAACAATACCACCGTACCATTACTGAATATAATTCATAACAATAAGACCAATATTACTGCCAGTGACCATATAGTGTTAGATACAGGTGTATTCAGGTGCTCCACACACACTGCAGATTTAGTGATTTACAGGAGATGTCTTTTCTGATTGGAGTCGTTAACTTTCACTTTTATTCTCCATCCGACCAGACCCCCAAGATGGCTTCTCCCAGCCACTACACATCTCTGCAGAATTTACAACACAAACACCTGAGTAGGGCCCCACACAGATAGGGGAAGGTTGGTGGAACTTGCATGGGGCCCCACATGGATGGAGTAGGAGAAGGGACCTGAGTGGAGCTCCACACAGAAGCGAAAACGGGGTAACTTAAATGGAGCCCCACATAGCGGGGGACAGAACTTGAGTGGGGCTCCATACAGCTGGGGCCCGGAGGGGAGGGGTGCTGGGGAGGGGGGCCAGAGGGGCCCCACACAGTTGGGGACCAAGGGTGGCTTGAGAGGGGCCCCAGACAGCTGGAGCCCAAGGGAGGCACTAGGGCCTTGAGAGGGGTCCCACACAGCTGGAGCCCAAGGGGGGGCATCAGATGGACCCCAGGGGCTTCAGTGTGGCAGGGTGGGGCTTCAGTGTGGTAGGGACGGTAGGGGAGGCCCCAGGGGCTTCAGTGTGGTAGGGATGGTAGGGGGGGCCCCAGGGGCTTCAGTGTGGTATGAGGGTTATTGGGGCCCCAGGGACTTCTGTGTGGCAGGAGGGGGAGGTAAGTTTGGGCCCCAAGGGCTTAAGTGCGGCAGGGGGGTTTATTGGGGGCCCCTAGGGGCTTTGGTGTGGCAGGGGGGAGTTTATTGGGGGCCCCATGGGCTTTGATGCGGCAGGAGGGTTTATTGGGGGCCTCTAGGGTCTTTGGTGCGGCAGGGGGGGTTTATTGGGGGCCGCAGGGGCTTTGGTGCGGCAGGAGGGGCTTATTGGGGGCCCAAGGGTGTTTGGTGCGGCAGGGGGGGGGGGTTTATTGGGGGACCCAAGGGGCTTTGGTGCGGCAGGAGGGGTTTATTGGGGGCCCCAGGGTGTTTGGTGCGGCAGGAGGGGTTTATTGGGGGCCCCAGGGTGTTTGGTGCGGCAGGCGGAGTATATTGGGGGCCCCAGGGGCCCCCACAGTATTATAAAGTGTGAAGAGAGTTGGGGCTGTGACAGCAGCGTCTGTCACTTAGGGCATGTTCACACGACGGATTTGGCCACACCTCGTCCTAACCGTGCCGCAAACTTGCGTCTCCCGACGCTGGTTTGTGTCGCACTGGGCGTGGTCGCGGCACAAGTGGGGCGTGATTTGGGGCGCGGCTTGCGGCGAGGGTTTGCCTCCATGCAAATTAGTAGGCAGGGGGAAAACCGCGCGCCAGCAGCGGACCAACCACGGCGACGTCTGCGTCGCACCCGCGGCCACACCGCGTGGCCGCCGCACTGAGGACTCCCTGTCAAGAATTGACAGGAGAGTTCTCAAGCACGTGCGGCAAGGCCGCAACCCCCAAGCCAGGGCCAAATCCGCGGCCTGTGAATATTAATGTGGTTTCCCATAGGAAACCATGTTAATAAACTGGGCGCGATTTGGACGTGGTTTGGCCGCGGAAACTGCGTCGGAACCCGCGACCATAACCACGTTCAAATCCGTCGTGTGAACATGCCCTTACTTTTCCTGCAGTCTGTGAATGGAGTCGGCCCCTCCCTCTCTCCCTCTGCCTGTGGGCGGGATGCCTGATCATTTGAATCACTGAAGCCCCACAGGCAGAGGGAGAGAGGGAGGGGCCGACTCCATTCACAGACTGCAGGAGAAGTAAATGACAGACGCTGCTGTGCCTAGGAGCACAGCTCTCCGCACACTCTGTCCAGGCTCAGGTAGGCTAATTTGTCAAACAAATGTACTGTAAAACCCTTGTACTGGCTGTACGGCGGCCCTGAAGTTAACCGCCCAGTCGTAGCTCTCGTCCAGCCATGTCTCAGTTATCCCCAGTATGTCATATTTTTCTTTAGCAATTAATAATTCTATTTCATTTATTTTGTTGGTCATACTCCTGGCATTGGTCAGCATACAATTTAGAGGTTTTTCAGTTGCTACACCCCCTCCCTCCACTCCACCCCCTGTTTTATTCCTAATTCCCAGTTCTCTATCTTCACTATCTTGCATGCTACCTTTGTAGTTTCCCTCCCCACAGTCCCTAGTTTAAATAATCCTCCAACTTCCTGGTCATTTTGTCCCCCAATACAGCTGCCACCTCCCCGTTTAGGTGCAGCCTGCCTCTCACATAGAGTCTGTAGCCAAGACAGAAGTCAGCCCAGTTATCCAAAAACCCAAATCACTCTTTCCTACACCAATTTTTGAGCCACTTAGAGTATTTCCACACAGGATCCAAATGTTGCAAAACACTTGGGCACATTTATCAAGCCAGTTGCGCCAGATTTCTGGAACAATTTGCATCAAAAAAAGTCTTACAAGCATTACGCCACATTTACTATGTGTTTTAGACCCTTTCAGACACTTCTTCACCTTGTCTGACAAAGGGACGTGGCCTTGGCAAAAGGGTTTCCATAAAAGGGGCGTGGCTTAAAGTGCAACAAACTGCACCAGAATTTTGTCGCAGTCAGTATTGTAAAAGTAAGCCAACTTAAAGATGGTACAAACTAAGACTAGACAGTTCCAGCCTGCACCAGATTTATCAACACTGTGATAAATGTGGTGCATTGTAAAACTATCTGGTCTAACTTAAAACTGCCCCACTGTGTTTAAAACCTGCAGTTTCATATTTTGCTGTGAATCTACAGCATTTACCTATGTAGGTGGCTGTACATTTGTTTCAGAGGCGTAACTACCGGTGTAGCAGACGTATCAGCTGCTACACCTTTGGGGGGTCCGGTGGCAATTAATGAAACAGTTCACTGCCGGCTCAGCAGAACTGTGAGACTCGCTGCCGCCCCTTACTTTTGAATGCCCGTGCCCTCTATCCTGAGCCTTCAGAGGCAGGAGTCTGTCCGGTACTACCAGAATTGAGCGCCGCGAGCACTCCGCTCTGCTAGCCTGCCTCGTAAGCCTAAAGCGATACTGGCCCTCAATGCTGACGTGGGTGGCGCGATGACATCATATCATCGCGTCGACCACATAGACTGTCTAGGAGCTTCGCATCGAGGGATCGTGGTCAGGTGAGTAAGTTATTTCTTTATTTTTACACTAATGGAGCCTATACCGTGCCTACTTACCTATAAGGGCCCCTATAGCCTGCCTAAACTCAGCCGGCCTGCCTGCCTATATGGGACTCCTAAACCCTGCGTACCTATGTATATGGCTCCTATAGCCACCTAAACTCTGCCTATGGCTATAAGGGATACATAGGTACCTGTCACGGTTCATGCCACGGTCCCTACCTTGGACCGTCGGCCTGTCCGTGCCTGCCATGTCTCTGCTGGGGCTCCCTGTGCAGGGGTCCCGGCAGCCTGTGTTCTGCTATGTACTTGCCTGTCCTGTCCAGTCTTGTTGCTTCCTGGGTCCTATCGGTGCACTGTGCCTCCTTAGGCGTGCGAGCGGCAGCTTCCTGCCTATTTATAGTTTCCTGTTCTGTGCACCTTCCTCTTCACCCCTGACCTCTGGCTATAAGAGGAAGTTCTTGTCTCTACTCTGGGTCAGTTCATTGCAGTCTGTTACAGCCTCTTGCTGTGTCTGGTTGTGTCCATCTTGAGCTCCTGCCAGTATCTCTGGACTTAACCCTGGAGATGCTGGTCCAGTCTGTGTCATCTGAGCTCCTGACCTTCTGTCTGTCTCCTGTTACGTCTGATGTCTCTGCACCTGTCCTGTGTCCTGCCTCGGCACCTGTTCCTGGTCTGTACCTGTCGCGTTACCCGTCCGGTTCCTGTGGTGTACGTTTATCCCTCCTGTATCCTGCTGTGTTCCTGAGTACGTTTTACCTGCCCTGGTTATGTTCTCCTATGTTCCTGTGTTCCTGTCCTGTACCCCGGCTGTCACCGCAGGTGAAGCCACGTCAGGGGTAGTGACCTGGGGGTCCCACAGCCAAGGCCATCCCGCGTTGCGGCGGGCTCTGGCGAAGACCAGGGGCCCCTTAGACTCCACTCCCTGGCGTGGTCCTCCAGCTACCACCTCGCCTGCGGTGATCACAGAGGATCCACACCCGGATGTCAGCGGTCGGCGCCTCGGCATACGTCTGTCAGCGCCGCAACCGTTACAGTATGAACTGACCATGGATCCCGCCGGGGTGACCCTGCCCTCGTCTAGAGCGTCTGCACCCGTTGCCTAGCTCATGGTCCAGCCCAGAGCTTACGTTTGGCCTAGCTCATGGTCCAGCCCAGAGCTTACGTTTGGCCTAGCTCATGGTCCAGCCCAGAGCTTACGTTTGGCCTAGCTCATGGTCCAGCCCAGAGCTTACGTTTGGCCTAGCTTACGGTCTCGCCCTGAGCCTTCTGAGTCCCCGTGGCTTACGGTCTCGCCCTGAGCCTTCTGAGTCCCCGTGGCTTACGGTCTCGCCCTGAGCCTTCTGAGTCCCCGTGGCTTACGGTCTCCGCCCTGAGCCTTCTGAGTCCCGTGGCTTACGGTCTCGCCCTGAGCCTTCTGAGTCCCGTGGCTTACGGTCTCGCCCTGAGCCTCTGAGTCCCCGTGGCTTACGGTCTCGCCCTGAGCCTTCTGAGTCCCCGTGGCTTACGGTCTCGCCCTGAGCCTTCTGAGTCCCCGTGGCTTACGGTCTCGCCCTGAGCCTTCTGAGTCCCCCGTGGCTTACGGTCTCGCCTGAGCCTTCTGAGTCCCCGGGGTTACGGTCTCGCCCTGAGCCTTCTGAGTCCCCGTGGCTTACGGTCTAGCCCTGAGCCTTCTGAGTCCCCGTGGCTTACGGTCCCGCCCTGAGCCTTCTGAGTCCCCGTGGCTTACGGTCCCGCCCTGAGCCTTCTGAGTCCCCGTGGCTTACGGTCCCGCCCTGAGCCTTCTGAGTCCCCGTGGCTTACGGTCCCGCCCTGGGTTCCCCTCCCATTTTGCCTAGTGCCCCGTTTGTTTCCTTTCGTGCACTTCCTTATCTAGGTTTTTTCCCTATACTGGCTATATTCAGCCCGTACCTTGGTTTTGGGGTTGCCCCCGTAGAAGTTGCGGGCCCCTGGCCTTTGTGGAATGCCATTCTGTGATTTGGCGGGGGAGGAGGGGGCTTTGAGGGGGGGGTACTGTCACGGTTCATGCCGCGGTCCCTGCCTTGGACCGTCGGCCTGTCCGTGCCTGCCATGTCTCTGCTGGGGCTCCCTGTGCAGGGGTCCCAGCAGCCTGTGTTCTGCTATGTACTTGCCTGTCCTGTCCAGTCTTGTTGCTTCCTGGGTCCTGTCTGTGCACTGTGCCTCCTAAGGCGTGCGCGCGGCAGCTTCCTGCCTATTTATAGTTTCCTGTTCTGTTCACCTTCCTCTTCACCCCTGACCTCTGGCTATAAGAGGAAGTTCTTGTCTCTACTCTGGGTCAGTTCATTGCAGTCTCTTGCTGTCTTCCATCTTGAGCTCCTGCCAACATCTCAGGTCTGCTGTTGGAGACTTTAACCCCTGAGTTGCTGGTCCAGTTGCTGCTTCCCATCTGAGCTCCTGGCCATCTGTCTGTTGTCTCCGTTGTCTGCTGTATTCTGCTGTGTTCCTGTCCTGTATGTGCTCTCCTGTTCCCGATGTATCCTGCCGTGTTCCTGGTCTGTACCTCCTGTGTTCCCGTCCAGTTCCTGCCGTATCCTGTGGTGTCATGTGTACGTTGATCCCTCCTGTATCCTGCTGTGTTCCTGAGTGCGTTCTACCTTCCCTGCTTATGTTCTCCTACGTTCCTGTGTTCCTGTCCTGCACCTCGGCTGTCACCGCAGGTAGCCACGCCAGGGGTAGTGACCTGGGGGTCCCGCAGCCAAATCCATCCCGCTTTGCGGCGGGCTCTGGTGAAGACCAGGGGCCCCTTAGACTCCACTCCCTGGCGTGGTCCTCCAGCTACCACCTCGCCTGCGGTGATCACAGAGGATCCACACCCGGATGTCGGCGGTCGGCGCCTCGGCATACGTCTGTCAGCGCCGCACCGTTACAGTACCTATATGACCCCTACAGCCTACCTACCTACATGGCCTCTATAGCCTACCTAAATTCTGCCAACAGGGGGCTATAACGTACAGGGGGCTTTATATCTCCCCTATAACCCACCTAAACCTTGCCTGACTACCTATATGGCCCCTATACCCTGCCTGCCTATATAGGCCCCTATACCTTACCTAAAACCAGCCTACCTATATGATCCCCTTTACCATACCTAAACCCTGCCTGCCTATATGGGGCCCCTTATAGCCTACCTAAACCCTGCCTGCCTATAAGAACCCCTATAGCCTACCTAAATCCTGCCTACCTATATACCTACCCTATACCATACCTAAAACCATTCTGCCGACCTATATGATCCCCTTTACCCTATCTAAATCCTGCCTGTCTATATGGCCCCCTATAGTCTACCTAAACCCTGCCAGCCTATATGGGGTCCCTTATAGCCTACCTAAACCCTGCCTAACTTTAAGAAACCATAAATCCTAAATACAGCCTACCTATATGGTCCCCTATACCGTACCTAAACCCTTTCTGCCTACCTATATAATCCCCTTTGCCCTACCTAAACCCTGCCTGTCTATATGGGCCCCCTATAGCCTACCTAAACCTTGCCTGCTTGGGGCCTAACTACATCTTACCTACCTACCTGGGGGCTTCCTACCTAACTGGTGCCTAACTACTGCTTACCTAGGGCCAATCTGCCTACATACCTGCCTGTGGCCTAACCACTTTCTACCGACCTTGGACCATTCTACCTACGTACATGTGGCCCACCTACCTGAGTCCTATGTACTATCTACCTACCTGAGTCCTATGTTCTGCCTAGTTACCTAGGGCCTACCGATCTGATGGAGGTCTACCTGGTAACATGATTCTGAGGGGTACAGGCCATAGCTGTAACACAATCTGCAACGGGTGAATCCTATGTTCCTCCCTCTCTAAAAGACTGGGCCTCTAAGCTATGGCCTGTATCCCTATCCCACCCCTAGGAAGTTTGTAATGAGGTGGGGTATAGTGAGGGAGGTGCAGGAAAAGTGAGGATTATTAGTGAAGATATTTGTGTCCAAATCTGCAGAGACGAGTGGCAGCTGGGAAAAGTCTGGATCGGATGCAGAACAAAAGTCAATGACTCATCAGAGGGCAGAACAAGCTAGTGTCAGACATGCTGTTTCCAGTGCTTTGTCCCTTATTCTGTAAGATGCTGTAGTTTTTGTATATTTAATGCTCAAATCTGCAGTTTTCAGCCAGAAGAGTCATTAGAAGAGTTCTTCAAAGAGTCAGTTTTTTTCAAACCCGGCCATCGGAGGCTAGCCCCGCCCGCCTCAACTGACAAACCTATTACTTTGAATAGGTAGAAACATGTGAATAACTGTCAGTGGGCGGGGCTAGTCACCTACTCATGAATAAGATTTGAGGGGTAAATGCTCTAAAACTGCTGCATCTTACAGAATAAGGGACAAAGCACTGGAAACAGCAGGTCTGACATTAGCTTGTGCTGTCCTCAGCAAGTGGGGCATAACCTATGTAACAGGTTCCCTTTAAGTGAGAAGTCTAAGATGCAGGGATGAGTTGCGGTCGGGAAAAGTCATCATGGCGGTCCAGACCGGATGGAGAAGAAAAGAGAAAAAGAACGATTCAGAGAATGACTGATCAGGTAGGACGTCTCCTGTGAGTCCCTGGATGTCACAGTTATTTTACATCTCTGTTAGATCATGTGATGGTGACCCGAGCTGGTGTCTGAAAACTGTGGTATGAAAGAGGTATGACGGTGTTGTAGTTTATACCTGAGCTGGTGTCTGATCCCTATGTGGTCTCTAAATTGCGGTGTTGTACTGTAGTTTATAAGTTTATCAGTAATGTATATATTTGTTCCTGTGAGTGGTTGTGTTTTTTGGGGGGCCCAGTGCACAGCTCTGCACAGGGGCCTACAATACTGTTAAGACGGCCCTGTTTGTGCCTAAACATTGAAAGGAATTCTTTACTGTCAGAGCAGTGAGACTGCGGAACTCTCTGCCAGAGGAACTTGTCATGGTGAATTCACTAACAATTCAAAAAAAGGTCTGGATACATTTCTAGACTGTAGTAAATTAGAGTCACTAGGAAGAAGGGTCATTGATCCAGGGATTTATGCTGATTCCGCGATTGGAGTCAGGAAGGATTTTTTTGCACTAAAATGAGGAAAATTGGCTTTTACCTCATAGGGTTTTTGCCTTCCTCTGGATCAACACTATAACACAATAGGCTGAACTGGATGGACGTCTGTCTTTTTTAAGCCTTACAAACTATGTACAGGTGCATCTCAATAAATTAGAACATCAGCCAAAACTTATTTTTTTTCAGTAATTCAATTCAAAAAGTGAAACTCATATATAGCGTCATTACAAATAGAGTAAACTTTTTCAAGTGTTTATTTATGCTAATCTTGATTACGGTATGCTGCATGTTGGGTCCGTGTAAATAAACGTAAATAAAAGCTAGAACCACTGAAATCATGTAAAGCAATTGTGTGGTTGCATCCCCCATATAACAGCCCAAGGTAAGGTAACCTGCAAAGAAAAAAAGGTAAGTAGGAAGCCATGGAGGCAGTTTCAATCAGGACCCCGACTGCCAAGAAGGATGAAGACGCTGTTCCTTAGGAGAATCGTGTCGAAAAGATGTTGCCTTCATTGGAGTTACTTTGGAACAATCGCCGGTTGTTTCCTTTCTCTTTGGTGAAGCGACTGGAAATGATGATGAAAGGTCCACCGAGTCAGAATTGCCATGAAGAAGCGGTCCCAAGGACTGGGATGCATCACTTGGTGAGGTGAAGGCAGATATTAAGCCATCAGGGTGGTAGACACGGAGTGTGGCCAGATAAGTCAATGCAAATTTTATGTGTTGGTGATACAGAGAGGTACAAAGAGTAGAGAAGGCCCTTCGCTTTTTAGAGACCTCTATGGAGAAGTCGCCAAGTATGACGATTTTATTACCCTTCACCTCCAAAGGATGATTGAGTCTCTTGAAAGTGCGGAAGATAGCAACTTTATCATTAAAGTCCAGATACGTCACGATAACTGGCCGCGGACGCTCCCGCAAAGCTGGATGCAGCCGTTTGGCATTAGAAGTGGTTGTTTCAAAGAATCGTATGTCAGGACCTATGTGATGGGCTCTCGACCCGGCATGGCTGGGGAAGACCGAGCAGCTCTGGGATCAGGCATTCGCAGAGAGATTGCTGGTCTTGTGCCGCCACAGACCCTTGCACCCCCACTATTTGCAAGTTGTTGCGGAGCGAACGATTTTAAGGTCCTCCACTTTGTCAGAGAACCTGAGGTTGTTGGCGTTAATATCGTTTTGAATTACGTAAACATGGCGGTGCCAATGGCAGAGATTGTAGTGGACAGCGTTTCCTGGATGTCGGGGTTAGCTGCTTAGCCACCACCACAGCCAGACGTTTATAGTCCACTATGTAATCACCCGTTGGCTCCTCATCACCAATGGGATCATTATACATGTGTTGAGAAGGGGAGATGGGAATCGCCTGAGACAGTGTCCGTGGATTAGTGGTTATAGCGTCCTCTTCTATGGTTTGTATGTTATCGGAGGGGGATTGCTTGGATTTGGAGGCCTTGGGGCCTGTGTTAGCTTTAGCTTTGCCCATACTTTGTACGAAGCGGTTCATCCGCCAGACCACAGATGGATGAGGAGTTATGGATTGCAACAGGGAAAAAACTTGGGTTGACTACATCCGCTTTTCGTGAGGCGTGTCTGGGTCTGTCTGAACGGACCCAGACACGCATCTAACAATTAGCAGTGAGTTTATCAATGTCAGCAATGAGAGACACGCAGCAGCGTTCACATGAGTGATCGCCACTGCGTGTCTGTCGGGTCCGTCTTTCGGATGCACTCAAAGAAATGACATGTTAATTATCTACCTTCAAATTTTGGGAAGTTTTTGTATCAGAGTTGCACTAATCACTTCCCACTCTGCGCTGTACAATTATTTCAGAACGGGAAAATCTGCAGCAGGCTCCCAAAGCACTGGGTGGGGCCAAAAGTAGCTTTGATCCTGGTCATTTAACTCCCCAGCAGTTCTCAATATAACAATTGCTTAACAGATTTTCAACTTTGGTTACCCTGCTTAAGGAAATTGGTGGATTGCAATGCCGAGACAGGCTATCAAATTCAGCTTGGAAAAAAAAGACGATTTAATAACCATGTACAAATATGTAAAAGATCACTATACGTATGTGTCCTGTTATTTTATATATGTGTACATGGTTATTAAGTTGCCTCAAAGCCATCTTTCTGCCAAGCTGAATTTCCAAGGTCTTGAATTCCAGATGATATGTGCTATGTTCTCTGGTTTCCTTGTCCTTAGGGAAGGTATACTGTGGGAAAATTGTAGTAACTGGAGACAGTTGACAACTTAAAAGAATGGGAATCTGGACCTTGATACTGTTGTGAATGCAACATAAACTAATATTTTTGAATATAAATAGAGGCTGGCGATGTTAAGTGTTTGGACATTAATGAGATTTGCGATTTGGAATGTAGTATACACATCACCTTTTTTATTTTTGTTATTAATCCAGGGGAAGCAAAAACCCCTATGAGGTGGATGCTTGTAACCGGTGCCCCCGCGAACCACGTGTCGGGTCACGGGCACACCCGAACCTCCACTGCATCCTCTACTACGGAGAGTGCCGCGACTCAGGCCGCAGGCGCACTCGCATCTCTGTCTGTTACTCACCTCACCGTCCTCCCACGCACAGCAATGCATTTAAATATAAAGAGACAGCGCGCCGGTGATTTGCTAACACCGAGTGCTGACTCTATTTAAGCCCTGCCCTTTCTGAAAACCCCTGCCGAATCGATAGTGCCCTGTGCCTTGAGAGGAAGCATTCCTATTGTGTCTTTTGCATATACTGTGTACCATACCTTTTGCCTCTGTCCCTCGACCAAGAACCTTTGCCGTCTGTCCTGACTTTCCTGCCTACCCCCAACTACGAGTTTGCTTCACGATTTAGTGCCATGCTACACCTTGGCTGCCAGCGCAAGCATCTCGCATCAGTGGTAGCGACCTAGTAGTGTTCCGCCACAGCAAGTCCATACCGCTTTGCGGCGGGCTCTGCTGAATACCGGACCTACTTAGACATGGCTCATTTCCACATTGTGGTCTGCCATTTGGTAGGCCCACCGTTACAGTTCGATTTGGCCATGAATCCCGCCAAGGTGCCTCTGCCGAGCGTCTCTGACCTCACCACCATCGTGGCCCAGCAGTTGAAGCAGATCGCACAACAGGCGCAGAAGCTTAACCAGCTATCTGCCATGATGCAGCAGCTCCTCACTACTCAGCAGCAGCAGTCGGTTTCCGTGGCTCCCTCTGTGGCAGCAGCCCCGGGGATGGCTGCCAGCCTCAAACTCAGTTTGTCCACGCCGACAAAATTTGGAATTTGCTCGATTGGAAGACAGGCGAAGTTGTGAGTTGGTGTCAAGACTGCCAGTCTCGCTGTTTAGTGGCACCTCGCCCGATGCGCCCACTTCCCCACGGCCATCTCCCAAGCCTGTACCGGGCTGCCGCTACAGTAGCTGGATTTCCAGGACATCTGCAGGCCTGCAGGAGCTTCGTCGCCCAATGCTCCCTTCACGTGGAACTTGTGGCCGGCCAGTTCCCGTCTGAAAGGTCCAAGGTGGCCTTCATAGTAAGTATCCTCTCCGGAAAAGCCCTGGCCTGGGTGACTCCTCTTTGGGACCGAGGCGATCCGGGCACAGCCGATCTTGCTACATTTCTGCAGGAATTTCACAGTGTCTTCGAGGAACCAGCCTGTGCATTCTCAGCTGAGACTTCTTTGTTGAACCTGCAGCAAGGGAACTCCTCCGTAGGTCACCACGCAGTGGAATTCCACACCCTGGCTTTGGAATTAGCCTGGACTGATGCAGCAATGTGTGCCACGTTCAAGAAGATTCTCTCCAGCCAGATTAAGAATGCCCTCTCCACCAGGGATCGTCCGTCTTCTTTGAGTGAGCTGATCCATCTGGCAACTCATATTGACATACGCTTCTCGGAGATGGAAGGAGCTCTATTAAGAGCGTGAGCCGGTCCGTTCATGTTGTCTACCCCATCTTGCGCCGGTGTTCCTACAGCCTCCACTGCCTCCTTCTCAGCCGGCCATCGAAGAAGCCATGCAGGTGGACAGGGCCCACCTAACTCCGCAAGAGCTATCACGACGACGTGAGGAGAACCTGGGCCTCGACTGCGGCAGCCCTGAACATGTCCGCAGGGGTTGTCCACAACGTCCGGGAAACGGCGCGCACCTAGGCTTCGTGGCAGAGGCGCCCCTAGGTGTGAGCAATCCCTCTCCTTGTCTCACTTTGCCGGATCAGATCACAACCAATTACACCTTCCAGGATTCAGGATCAGCCGGGAATTTTATGGACGCTACCCTGGTGACTAAGTATCGCCTCCCAGTGGTCCGCCTAGACCAGCGGTGGCGAACCTATGGCATGCATGCCAGAGGTGGCTCTTATGGCCATCTCTGCTGGCACGCATGCCAGGCTGCCCACTCGCTGGGTTCCTGCACTGTCACCCGGAAGCTGCGCTGGGAGGGCTCGGCATCCAGGTCACAGTGTCGGACCTGGGGCCTTTGGCAGGCTCCAGGTCTAACAGCAACGCGTTGTAGTTACACCATCACGCCGCTGCCTGTCTTCAGTCGCATAGCCCGTCATAGGCTGTGCGACTGAGGAGCGTGCTGGCGCTGGGATGGACAGAAGAGGAGCACGCTGAAAAGAGGTAAGGTGAGTATTAATGTTGTTATTTTTATTTGTGAAATCTATATACTGGCTGGTGGGGAGAGTTATCTATATACTGGCTGGTGGGGAGAGCTATCTATATACTGGCTGGTGGGAAGAGCTATCTATATACTGGCTGGTGGGGAGAGCTATCTATATACTGGCTGGTGGGGAGAGCTATCTATATACTGGCTGGTGGGGAGAGCTATCTATATACTGGCTGGTGGGGAGAGCTATCTATATACTGGCTGTGGGGAGAGCTATCTATATACTGGCTGTGGGGAGAGCTATCTATATACTGGCTGTGGGGAGAGCTATCTATATACTGGCTGTGGGGAGAGCTATCTGTATACTGGCTGTGGGGAGAGCTATCTGTATACTGGCTGTGGGGAGAGCTATCTGTATACTGGCTGTGGGGAGAGCTATCTATATACTGGCTGTGGGGAGAGCTATCTGTATACTGGCTGTGGGGAGAGCTATCTATATACTGGCTGTGGGGAGAGCTAGCTATACACCTATACACCTACCTAACTTAAGGGACTTGTATACCTATAAGTAAGGAGTTGCTGGAAAAGTGAAGATATTTGTGTCTAAATCTGCAGGGATGAGTGTTGGTCGGGAGAAGTCAGCATGAAGGTGTGAACTGTATGGAGAAGAAAAGGGAAAGTGAACGAATCATTGGAGAAACGTCACCTGTGAGTCACTAAATGTGCCTGAACTGTAATCTCTTATATGTGTGCAAAGAGATTACATTTATATTCAGTAATGGTGTGGCGGCATTATTCAGTCACTATGTGGTCGTGGTGTTGTGGTATTATTCAGTCAGCTGTCTGCTGAGCACCTGTGTACTCTGCTATCTACTACTATATTGTCACTGTATGGTAGAAATATGGTAGAGGGATGGGATAAGCGGCCGTTACATCCCTCGTATTAATTGTTGTGCGGCCCCGCTTCCCGATGTCACTGTAACTAAGGTTTTTTTCGGTCGCAGTTTGGGCACTCGATCTCAAAAGGGTTCGCCATCACCTAGACCAACCCCTGATCATCTCGTCTGTTAGCAGTGAGCTAGTGATACCATCCTTTTTCAGACGGAAGCGGTGTCCCTTCAAGTAGGAGCTTTACATAAAGAGAGGATCACATTCTTCGTGTTACCCCGTTCTTCCTCAGCAGTCCTCCTGGGGCTTCCGTGGCTGCAGTGTCACGCCCCTATGCTAGATTGGAAGACGGGAGAAGTTATGCTTTTGGTCAAGACTGCCAGTCTCGCTGTTAAGTGGCACCTCGCCCGATGCGCACCACTCCTCCCTAGCCATCTCCCAAGCCTCTACGGGGCGGCCGCTACAGTAGCTGGATTTCCAGGACGTCTTCTCTGAGAAGAAAGCTGAAACTCTTCCTCCTCATCATCCCTATGATTGCCCTATAGACTTCCTACCCGGGACTAGTCCCCCCTGGGGTAGGATCTACCCTCTCTCCGTACCCGAGACTCAGGCTATGTCGGCCTAAGTTAAAGAAAATGTACTGAAAGGCTTCATCCGCAAATCTACCTCTCCAGCGGGTGCCGGTTTCTTCTTCGTGGAAAAGAAGGATGGATCACTAGACCCGTGTATCGATTACCATGGACTCAACAGAATCACCAGTAAAAACCGGTACCCATTACCATTAATTACTGAGTTCTTTGACTATCTCCAGGTAACCAGAATCTTTCCCAAGTTAGATTTGTGGGGAGCTTATAATCTCATTCGGATCCGAGAGGATGACGAGTGGAAGACAGCCTTCAACACTCGGGATGGGCACTTCGAGCATCTGGTGATGCCCTTCAGCCTGTGCAATGCTCCAGCGGTTTTTCAGGCGTTTGTCAGACATTTTCAGAGATCTCCTGTATACCTGCGTAGTCGTCTATCTTCATGACATTGGTTTTTTTCACCAGATCTGGAGTCCCACCAGTCGCATGTGCGCCAGGTTCTGAGATGTCTGCATAATAAACATCTCTATGCCAAACTTGCAAGTGCCTCTTCCACCAGACCAGCCTCCCGTTTCTCGGGTACATTATCTCGGACAAGGGTCTGCAGATGGATCCCACAAAACTGTCCGCCGACCTGTCGGTTTCCAGGCCATACGTTTCTTGCGGTTCACCAACTACTACAGGCAGTTCATCCCACATTTCTCAACATTGGTGGCACTGATTGTGGCCCTCATCAGGAAGCATGGCAACCCAAAACTATGGCCACCAGCTGCTGAAGAGGCCTTCTGCAAGTTAAAATCAGCCTTCGTCTCTGCATTTGTTTTGTCCCGGCCTGATACTGAGAGCCCCTTCTTTTAGAAGTTGATGCCTCTTTCATGGAGGCTGGAGCGGTCCTCAATCAAAAGGGGCCCAAGGGCAAGACCCGGTCCTGTGGTTTCTTTTCTAAAACATTTTCGGCTGCTGAAAGGAACTACACCGTCAGGGATGGGGATCTGCTGGCCATCAAGCTTGCCCCGGAAGAATGGCGCTACGTCCTGGAGGGTGTTCTGTATCCTGTAAATATCTTTACAGGATACAGAGCATCCTTCAAACTGCGCAACGTCTAAATCCACGTCAAGCCATATGGTCTCCGTTCTTCTCCCATTTCAATTTTGTTATTCACTTCTGACCGGCAGAAAAGAACATCAAGCTTTCTTGTGCTTCAGACGTTATTGGAGAAGAAGCCACCCCTCGGCACATTGTACCCCCAGAATATATGATATCCACAGCTCCCATAACCCTCCAATGTGAACCCCCGGGTAAGACGTACGTGCGCCCTGCGCTCCGGTTAAGGGTTCTGAAGTGGGGCCAATGCTCTCAAATAGCCGGACACACTGGGGTACGGAAGTCTGATTTCCTGTTTCTACTGGTGGCCTGATATTGTTAAAGATGTGAAGGAATTCGTGGAAGCCTGTACCACATGTATCACCTTGTCTCAGACCTGCAGGTCTGCTGCAACCTCTGCCTGTTCCTAACAGTCCATGGGACCACATTGCTATGGATTTAATCTCTGACCTACCTCCCTCTGACGGTAATACGGTCATCTAGGGGGTCACTGACCATTTCTCCAAAATGGCGCACTTCGTCCCCCTGACTGGTCCACCTTCTGCTCCTTGTCTCGCCAATCTCTTCTTCCAATATATCTTCCGGCTGCATGGACTTCCCCAAAATATTTTTACGGACCGGGGAGTTCAGTTTGTCTCAAGATTTTGTCGGGGTCTCTGCTTGCAACTACAAGTTGAATTGGACTTTTCTTCCGCTTACCATCCGCAATCCAATGACCAAGTGGAAAGAGTGAATCAGGTCTTGGGTACCTATCTCCGCCACTTTGTATCTGCAAGACAAGATGATTGGTCCAGTCTGTTACCATGGGCAGAATTTTCACATGATTCTCTGGAGTCAGACTCTGCTGGGGCATCCCCTTTCTTCATTGTCTTCGGTCAGCACCCCCATCCACCCCAATCTGGTCTGTGACCTATCTGCCATATGGAAGGAGACACGCCAATCTCTGCTTCAAGCCTCAGCTCGTATGAAGGTTCAAGCAGACAAAAAGAGAAGACCCCCTCAATCCTTTGTTGCGGAAGACAGGGTATGGCTGTCTGCCAGGTATGTCTGCCTGAAAATTCCCAGCTGCAAGCTGGGTCCGCGGTTTCTGGGCCCTTTTGAAGTTCTGAGATGCATCAACCCTGTGGCCTACAAACTCCGGTTCCCTCCTAGTATGCACATCACAAACTCCTTCCATGTCTCCCTGCTGAAATCGGTCATCCTTAATTAGTTCTCACGAACGGTGGTTCCCCCGTCTCCTGTAGCCGATTCCACCAATGTTTTTACGGTTAAGGAGATCTTGGCTATGAAGACGGTTAGGGGGAGATGATTTTTCTTGGTCGACTGGAAGGGGTTTGGGCCAAAAGAAAGGTCCTGGGAGCTGGAGGATAACATCCTGGACCGGAATCTGTTAATCAGGTTTCTGCAAGCTAGAAAGAGAGGGAGGCCTAAGGGAGGGGGTACTGTAACGGGTGTCCGCTGCATCCTCTGCTGCATGCGGCACCGTGACCCAGTCCTCGGGCCACGGGTGCACTCGCAGCTCCATCTGTTACTCACCACACCGCGCTCCTGTGGCTTGACGGGCGCACGCGCGGCACTACAGTTAATTTTAAAGAGACAGCACGCCGGTGATTTACTAAGACCGGACACGGACTCTATTTAAGCCATGCCCTTTCCTAAAACCCCTGCCAAATTGATAGAGAATAAGCGTTCCTATTGTGTCTTTAGCATATACTGTGTACAGTACCTTTTGCCTCCGTCCCTCGACCACAAACCTTTGCCGCTTGTCCTGACCTTCCTGCCTGTCCCCGACTAAAAGTTTGCTTTACGATTTTGTACCACGCTACACCTCGGCTGCCACCGCAAGCAAGTCACGTCAGGGGTAACGACCTGGTAGATTCTGCCGCAGCAAGTCCATCCCGATTTGCGGTGGGCTCTGGTGAATACCAGACCTACTTGGACTCCGCTCCCTGGCATGGCTCATACCACTGCTTGCAGTTGTCCGGAGGATCCACATATCTGGTCTGCCATTTGGTAGGCCCACTGTTACAATGCCAATTTTCCCATACCCTTCCCAACTCCAAAAATGTCAGAATAAATCTCTGGATCAACTTCCTATTTAAGCCTTTTTAAACGTGTTCAATTATTCCACCATCACAACATCTTGTGGCAGAGAGTTCCATAGTTTTGCTGCTCAAACATTAAAGAATCCCTGGCTATGTTGATGGGGAAACCTTCTCTCTTGCATGATCGTTTTACACCTAGAAGAAAGATCTTCTCTTGCATGATCTTTTTACATATATAAAGTATAGGTTAGAGCTTTTATTCCACTCTATTCCTTGTAAAAAATGTAATAAAGCATTTAATCCAGTAAGCTGGTTTCTGCCTCCCCACATTGCTAACTCTAAGGTTAACAATCAATATATTTTGGTGTTATATAATGACAATAGACCTAAAAGGTGTGAACTATGATATTTCCATAATTCTTAATCATCAAAAATATTTGTCTGTGGTCCTTAATCCCAGTTAAGGACACTTCCAATACCAGGCCCTTCCATATGGCATTTCAACAGCCCAACAATTTTTTACAACAGTAGAGATGGTGGCCCATATAAAAAAAAATCAGGAAATTTTAATTCCCTATTTAGAGAACTTACTACCGTTAGAATAATTCTTCTTTCTACTTTAGTCTCAAATCTCCAATAGCTTGAACATTATAAAAAAAAAAAAAAGGGTTCCAAGAAGCCCTTCATAATTCTAGCAAAGCCCAGGAAGTTTCTAGGGATCCTTTTGAATTCCAAAGTACAAAACTCTAAAGGTGACATATCCGAAAATTGGGTGGTGCCGTGGCAGTGTTCAGGCACATTAAATCAGTGTAAAGTGCGCCTGAAAGTACGATCCTTTAAAAGTTCTGGCATCTGGTATACCTTGCATAGTAAACCTAGTGCGCCTTTTTAGGCGCATTACGCAAATCACGGGCGCATTGTGTATCATTAATAGTGTATGTAATGCGCCTATCGCAGTGCATTGCATAACAAAGGCACATAACATATCATTACCAGCATATGTAATGCTCCTAAAAAGGCACATTGTGTATCATTAATATGTGCATTGCGTTATGGAGGCGCACAGCACCTCATTGCTACTATATGTAATGCGCCTTTTTAGGTGCATTACAATGTGTTGTGCCCAGCATATAATGCGCCTAGTTTTGTGTGCGACATCGAGAATATGGCGTCAAAGTGTTTTTGGAGCAAAATACACCATAAAAACGGCACTTACGTATTGGGACATGTTGCCATAAAAGTGCAGGTGTGGCACTCTTGAGATCAAAATCTGGCAGCCTATAACTGAATTTAGTAAGGCAGATCAATAAATTAAGTGCTATTAGACCTAGCCCCAGGTCTAAAAGCCCCAGTGAAGCACCCTTTTAAAGCACCTTTGGTGAAATTCCTATCAGAGTTTTCACATTAAAAACATTATTTATCGTGGCAATCAATTCTGCTTTCCTATACAGGACTGACCCTGTATTTCAAGAGGCGTTTCAAGCTTTCATTGATCTCAGGAAATAATACTCACTTTAACACCCCTTACAAACATTTGACATGTGTGGCGTCTGAAGAACAGAGAGGAGGGCCCAACTGCTCTGGTCGCAGCACGTAGGAGATGTAAGTGTATATTACGTGAATGTATTGAGAGCAGCTGTGATGCGCAGTACAGGTCCCCTCTCAGCAGCAAGCCGTGAGCAGTGTCCCCCCAGTGTTCCTACCTTGATACCCTTAGTAACTTAGGGGGACCCACTACCTACCTACCTATCTGCCTAAGGGGTGAGCACTACCTACCTATCTTCCTAAGGGGGTCCAATACAACTAACTACTTAGGTGGGAAGGGCTATATAATCAGCTACTAGGGGCTCTACCTAACTACCAGGGCACCAAGGTTATACTTATCATTTTTTGGGGCACTATAGATGGGGAGTTTGTAAATAGGAGAGAGGGGCAAAGTTAGGAACATGATAAAAAAGTGAGGAGTCTCAGATGTTTGTGTTATAAATTCTGCAGGGATGAGTGGTGGCCGGGAAAAGTCAACAAGGCGATCTGGAGCAGATGGAGAAGAAAAGGGAACATGAGTGACTCAGAGAATGTCAGCTGTGAGTCACTAAATGTAACAGTACTGTCTATACCACTATATGGTCACTGTATTAAGGTAATATTTGTATTATTGTAATGAATTATATTCAGTAACAGTGTGGTGGTATTATTCAGTCCCTTTATGGTGGAGATACAGTATGTGGTCATGGTGTGGTGGTATTATTTGGTCTTTGTGTATTGTTGTTTGGTTATATAAGTCTTGGTATGCTGGTTTGGTCAGCCACATTATAGTGCTATTAGTCACCATATGGCAGTGAAATTTTGGTCTTTACATTGTTGCTGTTTGGTTATATTGGTCCTGGTATGCTAATTTGGTCAGTGACATTGTAGTGGTGACACACGGTAATCATGTGGCGGTATTTTTTGGCCCTTGTATACGTACTGACCTTTGCAATATAGATAAACTGTACATTGTAAAATCAACCAAGAATTAAATCCAAAAACAATGGCCCAATTTTATTTCTTTATTCTGGCTTTGGGTGTTGGAGGTTTCTGGGCAGGGTTGATAGGGGCAGGACACTGGGGTTGGTGGGGGTGGGGTTAGCAGGGGCGAGGTTGTCCGGATGGACCCAGACTCTTCGGCTGTATGGGGCTCTGAAATTTCTGATGGCATACCTTTGGCAGATGGCCTAATGAAGATTTTTTTTTTTTTTTCTGACAAGACGGTTAAATGCATAAAATACATTTTAATTTTTTTCTTTCTTTGTGACCTAATGCCTCCTGCTATCTTACTAGCAGATTCCCGAACATGGCATGGGGATGGCAAAGCCCAGTGTTACTATACTGGCTGACATAGTTAGTACGGTTGAAAGAAGACATGTGTCCATCAAGTTCAACCAAGGGTGGGGAAAATGTGGGTGAGAGAGAGAGACAAGGACTTTAAGCCCAGCCTCACCACTGGTTAATGCCCTGGAACCCACAAGGCAAGAACCAATCTGCTCCAGTGGAGACCATATCTCTGACCCCATAGCCTCCACCCGCCAGGATCCAGAATCTTACATAGTTATGTACGCATCAATATTCTTTAGTTCCAGGTAGGTATCTGTCACGGACGCCCCGGCGGCCACTGTCGCGGGTCGCAGGCGTGTCCGTGCCCCTGCTCCCAGTGGAGCCCCGTCCCGCACGTCGGGTTCGGGGTCCGCTCACCTCCCCGTCCCCGCCGGCGTTCACTTACCAGCCACGCTCCTGCTCAGTCTGTCTCCGACTCCCGGCGCGTGACTCAGCCCCTAGGGGCGTGCGTGCGCCGGCAGTTTGAATTTAAAGGGGCAGTGCGCCGGTAATTGGTCATTGCCGGGCACTGCTCCTATTTAAGTCTGGCCTCTTCCTGCCGGCCTTCGCCGGGGACCCTTTGGGGTGTATATTCCCGTGGTGAAAGCTTCTAGTGTGTTCCCGTCTTGCCTTACCTTTAAACCGCCCTTTTCTCTTACTAATCACCACGAACCTGCGCCTGCCTCCGTCTACAAACCAGAGCCGCCTGTCCAGACCTCCTGCCTGCCACGACTACGACCTCCCGCCGATCCTCACCTCTTCCCCTTTGGGCCGCCACCTCGGGAAGCCCCGCCAGGGGTAGTCCGGGTACTCCCCCGCACAAGACCACCCGCTTTGCCGGGGGGCTCGGTAATACCGGCCCATTTAGATTCCACTCCCTGGTGTGGGCTTACCCACGCCTACGGTTTTCCAGTGGATCCACCTCCTGACCGTTACATAGACCCGGGCCCAGGGATCTCGCCAAGGCCGCTCCCCAGCCTGGCGGATCGACACCATTGTTCCCCGCCAGTCACAGCAACCTTTTAACGGGCGCCAACTTACCCACATCCACCATTTGCAGCAACCATCACCGTCCAGCACAGCAACCCTTCGCCACTCCACGGTTTGTTCCTGCCTCACTTTTCCTTGATCTGAGGGGCCCAAGCTTCGCTGTCCTCCCATCGAAATTCGACGGAGACCCAAAACCGCAGGGGGTTCATCACCCAATGCCTATGCACGGGGAGCTTATGACCGACTTCCTGTCTGAACGGCGAAGGGGGCGTTCAGGGTCAGCCCCCCCTCCGGAAGCCCGGGCCGGGGCACACCCCTATGGACAGAAACGATCAGTGACGGCGGACGTTTTTTTTCCCAGCGGTTCCCAACTCTTCGAGGAACCAGCCCGTGCATCCCCGCTGAGACAGCCCCCCTAAACCTACGCCGGGGGAACTGCTTGGGGAAACTACGGTACAATTCCGTACTCCAACCCAACTGTCAGAACGGGGCCCGCTCTGGTGCTAACATTCAAGAAAGGGCTCTCAACCGAGTTAAGGACTTCTTGGGCACTAAGACCTCCCGCTTCCCTCATGCCCCTGACCCGGGTTAGCGACCCCATCGATGTACGCTTCATTAAAGGGGAAAGGAGTTTCAGCAGAGCGCCAGTCAGCCCAACCTCGCCGTTTCCTCGCCTGGCCCGGTGTTCCAGAGGCCTCCTCCCACAGCCCCCAAACCCCACCGACAGCCCATGAGATTGAGGGGCCCGCCTCCTGACAAGAGTTGGCCCACGTCGGCAAAGGAACTTGTGCCTCTACTGTGGCACCCAGAGCATTTTCGGGGAATTGCCCCAAACGCCCAACCTGCGGGAAACTCCCCACCTAGGATCTGTGGGAGAGGCTTTTCCTGGTGCAACCTCCCCCCTCTCCACGCCTGTTTTTGCCAGGCGGGTCGTGTCAGAAGGGGTATCACGTTCCAATTTCCCGCTTTTTCTGGACTGGGGCTCTGCCGGGAACTTCATCCACCACCCCCCCAGTGAAGCAGTATCGCTTCCAGGGGTACGTCGGAAAAGCCGCTTGTCACTCATCCGTCACGGACTACTTGGCGACCCTCCATTGGGTCACCAAGCCTGCCCTCCACGTGGGGGTGCGCAAAAAGGGGAATCCCTTTCATGTTTGCCTCGCCCCGTCAGCGATCCTCCTCGACCCCCATCTGCGGCCCACTCCCTACCTGGACTCGGGAGAGGTGATTCTTTGGGGTCCCAACTGTCGGGCGTTTTTTTGGTGCCCCCCTCCCCCGGTCTTTCCTGCTTTCGCTCAGCCCTTCAGGCTGCCGCCCGAAACCGGGTACGCCGATGTGTTCTCTAGAGAAAAGCCGAAGTTTTCCTCCACATCGCCATATGATTGCCCGATCGACTTACTGCCGGGTACCATCCTCCTCGGGGGCCATCTACCCACTGTGGGTTCCCGAACCCAACCATTCCGAGTACATCCAGGAGAATCCCGAAGGGTTTCATCCGAAATCCCCCGTCTCCGCGTGCGGGGTTTCTTTTTGTGAAAAAGAGGGGGTACCTTGCGGCCCTCAAACTACCGGGGGCTTAAAACAAGATCAGGTAAAGAACCGTATCCTTTGCCGCTGATCACAAACTTTTTGATCGCCTCAGGCCCCCAAACTGTCCCCCAATTTGGATTTGAGAGGGCCTACAACTTGGTCCAATCCGCAAGGGCGATGAATGGAAGACAGCCTTCAACCCCCAGGGATGGGCACTTTGGTACCGGGATGCCCTTCGGACTGTGCAATGCGCCTGCCTCTTTTAGGAGCCGTGAATGACGTCTCAGGGACCTCCTCCCCGCGTGGTGGTCTACCTTGAGACATCCGGTTACTCCCGACCTCGAGACCCACCCAGCCCGTTTTGTCAAGTACGAAACTTCTCCGGGGAAAACCTTTGTAGCCAACAAGGGAAATGCCTCTTCCAGCAGACCACCTCCCGTTTCGGGGTTTTCGTCATTCGACCAAGGCCCATATGACCCACAAAGCGCACCGGTGGCAGTGGCCACCCCCCCTCGCCTACAGGGTACCACCTTTTGGGCTTCGCAACTACACGCCAGTTTATCCCCACTTCCTTGCGGTGGGTCCGAAGTGGCTCTCACCAAGAAACAAGCCCAATCCACCACCTGGCCCTTGAGCCGAAAGGCCTTTCAAACCAAGTCCCCCTTCTCTACGGCATCTACCTTGATGTCCGGATCCGCGAAAACCCCTTTCCACTGGAGGGGATCCTCTCGTGGGGGCCGGGGCATTCTTACGCAAAAAGGGCCCACGGGTAAGACGTAACGTGCGGCTTCTTCCCCAAGACGTTCTCATCGGCCGAAGTTAAAACCCATTGGGGACCGGGAGCTACACCATAAAATTGGTTGGGAAAATGGCGTTATCTCTGGGGGCGCCCGTTTTCCCCCCTATCTACTCGGACCCCAAGAAACCCCAATACTTCAGACGGCTCAGCGACTTAACCCACGCCCCAGGGGGTCGCTCTTTTTCCCCCGTTCATATCAGATCCACTTCAGGCCACTAGAAAATGTGAGAAACTGACGCCCTCTCCCAGCCTCCGACTGGGGGGAGGCATACTCCCAGAACCATAATCCTCCAAATCTCTCACCGGCAGCCCAGTGGACCTCCGGGGAGTCCCTCCTGAAGGGCTTATTTCGCCCGCTCTCGCAGACTATCTTAAAATGGGGACATTGCTCTTTTGGGGTGGGGGCCCCCCGGTGCCCCAAGAACCTTCCACCCCATACCCCGGTTTTATTGGGGGGCCAGACTTGAAAAAGGGCGTTTAAAAACTTCGTTTCGTCTTTTACTCCCTTTCCCCAACAAGACGCCACGCACAACCGGGAGGTCTACTTCAGCCACTTCCCATTCCACTCAATCCTGGACCCAAAATTTTATGGACTTCTAAAAGACCTCCTCCGTCGCTCAAACCATTATTTTGGGTATTACGGATGCTTTTCCAAAAAAGGCGCATTTTTCCCTTGCCAGGGCTGTCCTGCCCCCCGCCTGGCGACATTCTTCCTCCCTGTGTTTTCGTCTCATGGACTTCCCAGCAAAATTTTCTCGGACCGGGAGTTAATTTGTCCCAGGGTTTTTGGGGACCCGTGCAACCAACTTCAGGTGAAGCTCGCTTCTCTTTCCCCCAAACCCCCCGCAGACAACGGCCCGGTGGAGAGGGGCAAAACCCAACTTGGGATGTTACCTTCGCCATTTTTTCTCGGCACGTCAAGACATGGTCCAATTTACTGCCATGGGCGGAGTTTTCTTAAACCCCTTTTGGCCATCCGCGGGGCTCCCCTTTTACATCGGTATGGCCGGCATCCCCGCCCCCCTCTCCCTCTGGCAACATCCTCTGAGGTCCCCCGGGGCGGACGCACTGGGTTTAAAAACATAAGGCCACTGGGCCCGACCCGTCAGTCGCTGCCCTCGCTTTTCCAAGCGCGAAAACTCAAGCGGACAAAAAAAGAATTCCCCCCTCCGTTTTCTCCCAGGGGACAAGGGGGTGGGTCTTGCTAATATGCCCCTTAAATGCCTTCTCAAAAACTGGGACCCCCATTTTTAGGAGAACTGGGGGAAAACGATACTTCCTGGGGACTGGAAGGGTTTGGGCCCCCCAAAGAGGTCTTGGGGGCCGGAGGAGAATACCAAAAACCGCAGCCCCATCCCAAATTTTTCAAATCCAGAAGAGAGGGGGGGCCCCAAAAGCGGGGGCCCAAGGGGAGGGTACTTGACACGCCCCTGCGGCCCCTGTCCGGGTCGCAGGGGCGTAGTGGGCCCCTCCCCCCCGAAACCCGTCCCCCGTCGGTTCGGGGGCCGCTTACCTCCCCGTCCCCCCGGCATTCACTTTCCCGGCCTCTCATCCCGTCTCCTCTCCGGGGCGGGCTCCGCCCCTAGGGGCGCGCGCGCGCTGGCATTTGAATTTAAAGGGGGAGTGCGCCGTAATTGGTCATTGCCGGCACTGCTCCATTTAAGCCCGGCCCTTTCCCGCCCCCCTTCGCCGGGTCCTTTGGGGATATTCCCGTGGTAAACTTTTAGTGTGTTCCCTCTTGCCTTACCTGTAAACCCACCGCGCTTTCATATATCGACCACGAACCTTCCGCCTGACCTCCCTTTTTTCACCGTCTACGAACCAAGCCCCTGTCCAGACCTCCCCGCCGTCCATGACTACGAGCCCCTGCTGACCTGTACCCTCGTTACCCTTTGCCGCCACCCAGGCTAGCCCCCCATGGTTGGGGCCTGGTGGGCTCCCGCCGCAGCAAGACCATCCTCGCTTTGCGGCTTCTGGGTGAGTAGACAGGGACCCACTTAGATACACTCCCTGGTGTGGGCTTACGCCCTCGCCTGCGGTGGTCCAGTGGATCCGCCTCCTGACCGTTACAGTATCTAAGCCTTTCTTGAAACTCTCTACAGTTCCTGCTGTGACCAGCTCCTCAGGCAGGCTATTCCACAGATTCACAGTTCTTACAGTGAAGAATGCTCTTCTCCTTTGAATTGAATCCTTTTTTCTCTAGTCGAAGGGAATGTCCCCTTGTCTTTTGAGGGGGGGAGGGCTTCACTTGAAATAATTTTTCCCCATTACTTTTTGTAGTGGGACCATTTATATAAGATATAAAATTAAGATTCATTTCCCCCCGAAGCATATTTTCTCAAGGATAAATAAGTTCAATTTATATAACATTTTCTCATAGACTTAAGATGCTCCATTCCCCTTATAAAGTTTGGTTGCTAAGCTTTGTACTCTCCCTAGCTCCATTATATCTTCTTCTATACAACTGGGGCCCCAGAAACTGAAGCATATTCTAAGTGAGGGACGCACCTATGCTTTGTACAGCGGTTAGAATTACATCCTTGTCCCCCGAGTCCATGCCTCTTTGTGTAATAAACGCCATATCTTACTTGCCTGAGGGCAGTAGTGATTAGACATTGCTATGTGTGTCTATAGTCTATGATCTACAAGAACGGCCCAGATCCTTTCTCAGAGGGATCTCTCCAAGTTTTTCTCCCCCATAGGACATATGATGCCTGTAGATTATTTTCCCCAGTTGCAGAACCTTACATTTATCCACATTGAAGCCCCATTTGCCAAGTGGATGCCAAGAATCAGTGTGTCCAGTTATGCTTGCCATTTTATGAGCATCTTCCATTGATTGCACTACCCTGCATAGCTTGGTGTCATTGCAAGAATCGAAAACCGTGCTATTGATCCCTTCCACTATATCGTTATAGAAATACAATTAAATAAGAGAATGGAGAACCAAATACTGAGCCCTTGCGGAACACCTAACTCTACAACGGGTACCCACCTCAGATTAGGAGTTCATTTACCACCACTCTCTGAGTACAATCCAGCAGCCAGTTCATTTAATCGCCAATTACACACTTGATTATCGCTCTAACCCAAATGGGATTCTAGAATTTTACGCTCTAACGAAATGCTTATGCGGGACAGTGTCAAAATGCCTTTGCAAGTTATCTAAACACAATATCCACAAGATGCCTCCGTTATCCCAGACAGTCTACTCACCTCCTTCATAAAAACCAGGACCCAGATTGGTTCGGACAGCTCTGTAACTTAGTAAATCCTGTGGCAAAATACTAATGATATTGTGTTTGTCAAACATTACTCACCTCCTTTTGAGGCCCCTCAAACATTTTAATCCCGCAACATGAGGTTAAAAATTACTGGTCTATAATTACATGGGCAAGACTTGGAACCTTTTTTGAAGATGGGAACTACATTTGCACTCTTGCGCCCAGCCAGTCTCCATGGGTACTATTACCAGTCACAAGGGAATTCTCTAAATATCATGATACAGGGGCACACCGGATAACCGAGCTGAGCTCTAAGAACTCTTAGAGTGTGAATGCCATCGGGGCTGGAGCTTGTTCACATTCAGAGTTTATTTCACTTGGCTTTTGACTGTTGTTCTTACCAATGAGCCAAATTAATCTACTAGCAGGATGATGTTATTAACGTACTGGCACCACTACAATCTGCACTTGGTCCCCACCGCCATCAACTACTATCTCAGATTGAGTATTATACCTGGCTGAAGAACCTATTTTTTAGGTACTCTGCCTTCTCATGTGGTCCACCAGTGACCCAAGCTTCCCATCACAGGTTTTAGAGGGTCCTACTTGCTGCTCTGACTTTTGGCTTTTTGGCATTTATATGCTTAAATAATTCCTTGGGGTTTGTCGTTTGTGTCCTTGGCCACCTGACCTCTTATCATTTTGTAAATTTTAGTGCTTTGATCACTTTATTTCTTCGATTTTATTAAGCTCTCTGTAATTTTTCAAGGTGATGCCGAGCCCTCTGATTATATTTTTTTAAAGGCACCTTTTTTATTGTTTATTGCCTCTTTAACAGAAGTAGAAGCCTTGGTAGTTTAGTTTGAGTCGCCTATAGACTTGTTACCCAGAGGAATATTATTTTGCAAGTAAATTTCCCCAAAGTATATTTAAAGCTCCCCCATTTGGCTTCTATATCATTAATTTGATAATAGTGCTCCAGTCTAGGTTCCTGTAATGGTCCCTCAATATGAAAATTTGGCCATTTTAAAAGATTAAATGTTTTTCCCTTCCCCGCTCTGTTTTTCTTTTTTCCGTCAGTTTATGCTAAAATGATCTATATTGTGTGTCACTGTTACAAGAGTTTTCAGAAAACCGTGACCGCTCCGGACAAGTTTGCTTTGTTACGAAATGACCAGATCAAGAGCATCACTTCTTGTGGGATCCTCAACAAATGCCCCCAAAAAAATTATCCTTTATACAGACTTGAGGAACTTCCTTCCCTGGGACAATTAAAGTCAGTGCCATTTTAATCACTGTACGCCTTCCTTTGCTGCACTGCAACATTTGATTATTGCATCTGTTTCTTCTATCTCCTCAGTGTATGTCTCGTGGGTCTATAGATTTACACACAAAAAATTACTATTTCTGCATTAATGTGACCCCTTGTATTTCACCCACATGTTTCACATCATTTGCACTCTCGCCTGTTATTACACTCTTTCACATTTGACTTCATATCATCTTACATACAGACCACTCCTCCTCCCCTCCTGTTCCACTCTGTCCTTCATAAATAGAATTAAAACTTGAAGGTTGAGCCGCCCAATCATGCGAGGAGTCCAGCAGGTTTCAGTATACCTTCCACATTCAATCAGATCCTCTACAATCTAGACGCCTCAAAATTCCCCATTTGGTTGCAAGAATCTAGCATTTGTGAATAGAATGTTTAGTTCCCTTCCAGGTTTTACACTTTCCGTCAACGGTTTTTCGGGATGTGTATCTAACTGTTCATTAGCGGCATGTGGTCATACATTCCCAGATCAGTAGACAGCATGGGATTAGAAACAGTTACCTGTTCAGATGGACAGGCAGTTCGATTAAACATTTCTCCTTCGCGCGGTACGATGGCATGGGATTTTATACATTACTCTTTCGATGATGGCATGGGTTGATACATTATTTACTTTATTAGAAAGCATGTGATTATTTATTACACAGTTATGTAGATGGCATGAGAATTACATTAAGATATTGTGGGTTTGCCACACATGGATCTCCTTTTCACTGGTCTACTCCAATCCCCATTCCACTTCTCCATCCCCGCGCTCCGATATAATCTGCCCACTCTCATAACCTATCTACCCCTTGCCATTTTCTATATTGTCCTCTCCTCATCCCATATTTTTAAATATCCGCACCCCTTTCTAGAAGAAGACTTGGATGACTAGTTTGTTTAATTTGCCTTAACATTTTAGCTGTTCTCTTTAACCCCATATTGTCTTGGTTCATTTTTTCAAACTAATAAAAAGAAAGTCCCCTGGTGTTGGATCTACTTTAAAAAAACTATTTAAAAAAGAACTAGGTATATTATGGGTGGCACCTTCTTCTTTGATCACAGGTTAACAAGACAAAAGCTTGAAACAATTTCCTTCCACACCACTAATGGACAAGTAGAATGCAGGAACAAGACAGTGCTCATTGACCGCACGTCGAGGACATCAATTTTGCGTAGGTCTTCACATTCTAATGTCGGGGGACCAAACGTCTAGCAACGCGAGGTAGCATAGTAAATGGCAAATAGCCGCAGCACAGCCAGGACAGTGTGGCAGAAGCATAGTGGTGAGCATTTTTCACTCATTTTTTACCCACCTCTCCGCCAATGACTGCAAGGTAGGGGCTGCATTTCAGACACACTAGGAGAAAACCTTAAGACCCATGGTACGAAGGACATGACTTACCTGGCGGCTCAAACACCGGTGTTTTTGGACTTAGTCTGGACCCATTCAACTTCTGGGTGTCCAACTGGATGAAGATGCTGGCTTGCTCAACACATCGAACGATGTTTTATCCTGCCTGGCAGCCAGCGTTATATCGGAATGCACATTCAGCACAGCTGACAGGGTGATAACTGACAATCTTTCCCCTGACAATTTGGATTGTTTGACATTTATCAAAATGAATCAAGTATTCATCTCTGACGATTTTGTTGCCCCGGTTGCCAATGTCACTGATCAGTAAACTGTAGCACGTCTTCTAGACAATGTGAAATACCCATTTAAACTATACTACATCTCATGTCTGTAGTTCATGTGCCTGCTGCTTGTACAAATTGTATTACAGTCTTACGGCTGAATTTATTTTGAAATATACACCTGTATGAACTTGATGTGCACTGCATGCACGTCCTTGTAGCTCTCCAAATTATTTTTTTAATGCTCCTGGTGGACCTGTACTACCACCAAATGTACTAAGTCCTGTTATCCTTCAATACTGTTATCCAGCGACAGCCCCAAAACATCACTGCTCTAGAGGAGATCTGCATTGTAGGCGATGGAGCACAACATAACAGCACAACAGCGTGTGTTTCCATCACTATGCAGGAGGAAGACTTACAGAAAACTTCCTTGACCTCTGCCATTGCCCACACAAAGGATTATATATAACAAAGTATTGAGATGAACTTTTGTTCTTTTGTTATGGACCAAATCAGACAATGTGATTTTTGGAATTTGTTTTCTCATTTTGTCTCTCATAGTTGAGGTCTACCAATGATATCAATTACAGGCCTCTCTCATCTTTTTAAGTGGGAGAACTTGCACAATTGGTGGCTGACTTCTTGTTTTCCCCACTCTATATGTGGAACACAATAACACACTTGTATATTTCAGCGTTATGTGGACTTAAAATCTGGCAATATTACACTTTTTGGTGTTGAGTAAGATTTAGCAAGAGAGAGAACTCTATTTCCTGGACGTGTATGACAATAACACACGGTATATTTGAATGGTATTTCACCCCCAAAATTGCCAAAAAAGAACCTTTCTCCACTCCGTATCATTTTCAGCATCCAACCCCTGTTTAGAATATATTTGTTTGTATAGGAGATTTGGAGATGATGTGTTATGCAATTACTGAACTGCAAAAAATTTATTTTTCTTCACTCAGAATAATTTACAGCAAAAAACCACAATTTCAGATAGATTTCCTCATATGGGAGATTTGATAATGGTCTGTTATGCAAGAACTCTACCCCCCAAAAGTTGAAAAATTAAATTGTCTTAAAGAAGAACCCCCCCGGCCGCAACACAGCAAATCACTAGTGTTCTTAAATCCCTTTAATTTCCAACTGGCAAATAGGATTAGGAATATAATTTTTTCTATGGAATATCTGTTGAATGGGATTTTATGGAAGAACCCTCGCAGCACGACAGCAAATCACAAGTGTTGTTAAATCCCTATAATTTGCAACTGGCAAATAGGAGTATAAACAAAAAAATTTCTATGGAATATCTGTGAAATGGGGTCTTAATAATAATAATAATAATAATAATATTTTTATTTATATAGCGCCAACATATTCCGCAGCACTTTACAATTTAGAGGGTATACATACAGACATTACACATTAAAAGAACTTACAAATGAGACACAAGGTATGAGGACCCTGCTCGCGAGAGCTTACAATCTATTATGGTGTATGGGTGAGACAAAGGGTTAAGAAGTGCTCAGTTAACAATGGTCCAGCCATGTTACATAAATAGGAGGTGGTTTACATAAAAGTTGGGTGACCCTGCCACCCTGACAGTACATCTATTTAGAGATAAGTGCCTGTGAGTGCCCTAGTGCTGGGAGTGACAGATAGGTGTGATAGCAGGTGGGGGTTAGCAATTAGGGATCTTGATATGCCAGCCTGAGAAGATGTGTTCTTAGGGCCCTCTTAAAACTGTGGGGGTTGTGAGTGTGCCTGATTGTTCGCGGCAGAATGTTCCAGAGAATTGGCGCCGCACGTGTGAAATCTTTGAGACGGGCATGGGAGGTTCGGATGACTGAGACATGTAATCTGATATCATCAGCAGAGCGGAGAGCACGGGTAGGGTGGTAGACAGAGTTGAGAGAGGAAATGTAGGGGGGTGCAGCACTGGGGAGAGCTTTATGGGTGAGAGTTATGGAAGAACCCTGACAGCAAGACAGCAAATCACAAGTGTTGTTAAATCCCTATAATTTCCAACTGGCAAATAGAATTCTAAACAGAATTTTTTCTATGGAATGTCTGTTAAATTGGGTCTTATGGAAGAACCCTGACAGCAAGACAGCAAATCACAAGTGTTCTTAAATCCCTCTAATTTGCAACGGTGCTAACCGTGTACCGCCCAAAACAGGAACTTTTGGGCACTCAGACTGAAGATGAGAAAGATGCAGCCAGCAATTTAAAACTCCCTAACTATTGCTGTGTATAATTCCCTAAACTTGCTGTCCCCCCTCCTCCCTCTAACTAATCTAACTAGCAGCTTTTCCTGTATAAAATTGCTATGAAATGGGGTGCCTGCATGCATTGAAGCATGCAAACACAGAGAGCAGGGTGTTCAGTACAGAGATTGAAGTGGAAATGGCGTTCAACAAGGAAATACAGTGTAATACATAGAACAGGGTTATGTGATTTTAGCAGCCAATAAGATCCCTACACCCTCACTGGTGACGTTATTGGACATTTCTCTATTGTCTGCACTGATTGGGTGGCGCCAAAAGTACAGGAAGGAGCTGAAAACGAAAGTTAAAAATGGCGTGGCGAAAGCAACTGTCGACCGCGCAATTTAGTCGAACAAACCAAGAATTGCTCGGTTCGGCTCGTGTTTTAAAGAATCGTAAAGTTCGACTTGAACGAACCTTTTTTCTAACGGTTTGCTCAACACTAGTTGCAAAAAATGGTCTGCAGCACAAAGTTAAGAAATAGAGAATGTTTTAATTTTTTTTGTAGATGGGACCAATTGCTTTGCTGTAAAATTGTTTTTTGGCTCCTGGAAGACGGGGAGGAAAAAAACACAATAAAAAAATAGCCTGTGGCAGGAGTGTGTTAACAGTTTTGTAACTTTTTTTTACCACTATAGGCTTAATCTAAAAAATCTGACCTTTCCTTTAAAAGGAAGGTTCTCCATACTAACATTACAGATTAGTTTTTAAAAGAACGTTTAAGGGGGCGTGGCCTGGGCGCTGATGGAGTCAGACATGCTTCACAGAGGCTCCTGCTAAAAAACAAGAAACCCAGTGCCATCCGCGATTCTACAGCTCTTTTTAGAACTTCTGTTGGGGCTCTATTGCTGAAGAAGGTGTTCTCCTACCTTGCCACACCATTCTGCCAACCGGAGTGATCTCCTAGTCCATAACTCAGGTCCCGCTGTTGGGCTATCCCCCGTCCTGCGCGGCCTCCGGGCTGCCTGAGACACAGACCATCCGTGACAGACCAGGAATGCCTGAAAAACCACCAATAAGCAGCTGATCTCCTCTGGTCACCTTCTGTTTCTGGCGTATCTCTCATCCGGTAAGAAAAGTCTCAACCTAAACCGGACCCAGGGAGTGGAACAGTTGGCGGGCTTTTGCAAGAGCTCCTGGCGCCATCTTAGCCAACCCTCTTTACCGGTGCATACCCTGAGACTGTCAGGGGAGATATTGCAGAGTTACTACCTTTGCTTCCGTGCTGGCTGGACATTGCTGAGTCCTCCATAACAAGAGGCAGATTTCTCTCAGCCCTGTGGACGGGTGGGAAGCGGGAGGAGATACCGTCGGGGCTCCTGGCGCTGCTTCGGCCCGCCAAGCGAATGGAGCCTGCCATGCGGCGCCATTCAGGGACACCAAACACCTGAAAGTCCTTATACGTGGTCCGGTTTTTTGAAGGTGTCCCCTCACCTCCCTGCCTCGTTTTGAAAGTCGCAGAGACTCCTCCGGCTCACATCTCGGGACCCGCTGCAGAACATCTCCTGGCCGCTGCGGCCTTCGGGCTGCCTGGGGCGAAGTCCCCTCAGGAGAAGACCTCCTAGGAGATAGAAGGACTTCCAGTGAACAGCGGCGAGTCCCTAGACCTCCTTCGCTACAAGAATGGTCTCTATCTGGTAGGAGGAGAAATCCTTACTGTTAACACTCTGCTAACGTGGGACCCTTCGCGGGCTTTCTCAGGTGCTCCCAGCGCCATCTTGATGAACCCCTCTGCCTATGCAAACTCTGAAGCTGCAGGGTGCCTACGCTAGGGAAGCTCCAGGGAGATTCCTACAGGAGTAACTATAAGAGGTGACCCCCTCCTGTCCACCTCCAGAATCTGGAGATAAGCTTAGTGAAACCCTCAGTCCGGGCACCAAAACTGCCTTGTATCATTTCCCAGCCTAACAGTCTCCCTAACTGCCTGGGGCAGTAGCCCTTAGAAGGAGACCTGTATGTATGTGATGGCCCGTTAACACACAGTAAATCCCAATCAGACTCCGGGCAAGCTCTCAAAACAACAAAGAGCCCATTTACATCACGCTGCTGGAGCGAAATCTTTGGCGTGTTTTCACGGAACACGCCAGCGCCAACCTAAAAGTCTTATCAAGACCCTTATTATACACCACACTGCCAAGGGAGGGATAAGAGAACTTTTCTGCCACCTACGACCGCAACTATGCCGATACCTGGCGGAACTCCAACAAGCAGTGTCTCCCTCCTGCACATATCTGGACTCTGATGTGTTCTGACCGGCAACGTACTGTACCAAGATGTGAAATTTGACCTATTCTTGTCACAATCTGTTGGCCCTGATCCCCTCAGCCAGTGTCCTACACAAGTTCTACAGCGCTGTTGGGTCACTGAACTCTGCTGCTTTCTTATCCCCTGTGGGACGCCTGAAAATACTCCTCGCGGATCAAACAGATTCTGGACACATGAAACCTGGATACTTAAACCCTTATACGATTGTAAGACATACATGCCAACTCTCCCGTTTTTGGCGGGGGGGTCCCGCTATTTGGGGTCCCCTCCCGCCCTCCCGGGGGAGTTGGCATTTCTCCCGCCGCCAGCAGGCGGCGGGGGCCTTTTAAAATTACCGCGGCGCAAGAGTAGCGCTGGTGCGCTATCTTGCGCCGCCGGACCGCTCCTACCGGCGGGTGCAGCGGCCGCAGCGGCCGCTCACCCGCCCGGAGTCTCGCTTTTGCAGGGAGGAGGCAGGGGGATCGCTCCCCTCCTCCTCCTTTTCCCTGTATGTACGGCGCCGGTGTGTGCGCCGTACATACAAGTCAACGGCGCAGGGGGAAGGGGACGCGCGGCTGCAGGGAGTGACGCGCGGCTGCTCTCACTTCCCCCTGCGCCGCTGAAGAGATCGCGCAGGAGCTGGCCACGCTGCAGGAGCCTGGTAAGGTAAAGTGGATTTTATTATTTGATTTTTTAATAGCTTTTGGGGGCTCTACCTGGCTAACAGAGAGGGCAACTACCTGGCAACAGAGGGGGCACTACCTGGCAACAGAGGGGGCACTACCTGGCAACAGAGGGACACTACCTGGGCAACAGAGGGACATCTACCTGGCAACAAAGGGGGCACTACCTGGCAAAAAGAGGGGGCACTACCTGGCAACAAGGGGGACATCTACCTGGCAACAGAGGGGACATCTACCTGGCAAACAATGGGGACATCTACCTGGCAAACAGATGGGGCACTACCTGGCAAACAGATGGGGCACTACCTGGCAAACAGATGGGGCACCTACCTGGCTGACAATGGGGGCACTACCTGGCAACAGAGGGGGCATCTACCTGGCAAACAGATGGGGGCATCTAACTGGAAAACAGATGGGGGCACTACCTGGCAAACAGATGGGGGCAACTACCTGGCTAACAAAGGGGGCAATACCTGGCTAACAGAGGGGGCACTACCTGGCAACAGAGGGGGGCACTACCTGGGGAACAGAGGGGGCATCTACCTGGCAACAGAGGGGCATCTACCTGGCAAACAGATGGGGGCACTACCTGGCTAACAGATGGGGCACTACCTGGCAAAGAGGGGACATCTACCCGCAACAGTGGGGACATCTACCTGGCAACAGAGGGGACATCTACCTGGCAAAACAATGGGACATTACCTGGCAAACAGATGGGGCCTACCTGGCAAACCGATGGGGGCACCTACCTGGCTGACAATGGGGGCACCTACCGGGCTGACAATGGGGGCACCTACCTGGCTAACAATGGGGGGGCACCTACCTGGCTAACAATGGGGGGCACCTACCTGGCTAACAAGGGGGGCATTTTTCCTGGGTACAAATTTGGCTCTACCTGGCTACAGAGGGGGCATCTACTTGGCTACAAGGGGGCATCTACCCGGCCTGTAAGGGGCACTACCTGGTTATGGGGGGCTACTACCTGGCTATAAGGGCATCTACCTGGCTTTCTTCCAAAGCCGTGATGCAGTTAGGTGGAGTGGGTGTGGCTGTTTTGAAGGGGCGTGACATACCAACAAGATGGGCGTGTCCATGCAAATTTTTGTCGCGGCGCGCGTAGCCCACAATTCTCCTGCTTTTTCATTTTCGAAAGTTGGCAACTATGTTGTAAGATCTTTATTGTGGGGGGACCTGCTGTACTGTGAAATTGCTCCTTCCCCTTAGTGATACTTTACCAGATTGCCTGCGCCTCCTCAATTGCTGCAGGGATTCGGACACCTGGGGGATCACTAGGCGACCTGGGGCCACCCTGGCTTACCCGTCTCCATAAAGGACGATTTGTCATCTCCTTAATGCTAGGGTACTGTATAACTGTTCCTCTTACATACTAGGAGCTCTAAAAATATTGTGTGATATACCAATATCCTACTTCTACACCTCTTAAAGTGTTAGCTCCGGGTGCAAGCAGAAGGGTGTTAGACCAAAACCCACTTGTAGACAAAAATTAAGAATCCACCGCACTCCAATAGATTTCAAAAGTGAAAAAACTGTGCTTTTATTCACCCATGTAATGGCAACATTTCAGCTCTGCTATAGAGCCTTTTTCAAGCCATCACTTTTTAAATCTATTAGAGTGCTGTGGATTCTTCATTTTTTCTAGCTTATATATTAGCTAGAAAATAAGTGTACTTTTCTCACTTCCCATAAATAGTGTACTATTACCATCTAGTGGCGAACAGCCATCATCACAACTAAACACTGATCTAACAACTTCAATCAACACCTAAGACAGAAATCTAAAGGAGCGCGTTCATGCCTTGGTAGAAAGTGACAATTTTATTTCTGGGTGTCCAGGCCTGCGACATCAGTCTACATTTCTAAACACCATGTGTTGAGCTTCTAACTTACCATGCCCTTGGGCTAGCAACATCCACTCCGACCCTTTATAAGCTATAAATTGTGACCACTCCATTCTTAGATTCAGGGGTGCCACTTTCCATTCAGCTACACATACACTCCAACATGCAATTACTGTTCCCACCCAACGGGGCCTCCTAAAAGACAAAAGGAGAGAGGCAAATCCCTGAGTCTGACAATCTTTTTTACTTACGGAGACCCAAAGAAAGACTTGGGGCGGACGGGGTAGTGACTAGGCAGTCTTCGGCAAAGATCTTACCTACTGCAGAATCCGCGACCTCCGAATCCTCATGGTCATCTTCTCAGTCCTCATTTTCAGAGCATTTCTTCGAACACCACAAAACCTCGACTAAACCTCCCCATCTTTGAAAAGAAGCGGATCCAAGTCCAACCCTTCAGCTTCTACTATGGAAAGCACCGAGGTCTCTCCTCCCATACCGGCTCAGGACTCTACCAACAACAGTCCAGTTAAGCAAGAAGCTAAAATGTCAGACCTCTCTCTTGAGTCACATATACCTTCTGTTTCAATGGAGGCTGCACCAGAACATCCTCCAGACTCACTAGACTCGTTTCAAGTTACAGACCAAGAGGTATCTCCCTCTCTTCTGAAGGATATGATGCTAGCCCTTCGCATTCTCTACAAGGTTCCTTACAATCCTCTATCTCCAAACTGAAAGCTAATATAGATGATGTAGGAAACAGGGTCAACCACGTGGAAACAAAAATGGAGGAATTCTCACGGGCACATAACGAATTAGTAGATGCCCACAACAATGTTGAGGATGATTTGGATAAAATCAGAATGAAAGTAGCTGACTTGCAAGACAGAAGCAGAAGAAACAATCTCAAATTCAGAGGCATTCCAGACATGGTTGCCAATTCTGAACTCCAGCCGTATCTTCAAGGCCTGATTAAGACCCTCCTTCCAAACTGCTTCAAATATGAACTGATTATTGATAGAGCTCAACGACTCCCTAGACCTAAAACAATCCCGGACTCTGTCCCTAGCGATGTCTTAGCTAGAATCCATTTCTACCACACAAAAGATCGCATCCTTCAAGCAACTAGACAGCTGAATCAGCTCCCAAATCCATACTCTTCAGTCAAGATCTTTGCTGACCTTTCACAACACACTCTGACCTCAAGAAGGAGATTTGTTCCAATTACTTCAATTCTTCGCAACCAGGGTATCCAATACCGGTGGGGATTTCCTACAAAGCTCATAATACGAAACGAAGGCAAAACCCATGTCCTTATTTCCCCAGAAGAGGGTCAAAGGTTACTTCTTAACTGTGATTTTTACCCCATCCAATCCCGTACATTAGCCATGGATAAATTTCAAAGGGATCTTAGAATTTTATATAACTCTAATAGTAATAATAATTCTCCCTATAATCTAAATAACTCACAAAAAAATGCCCTTAAACAACTAGAAGCCATGAAAACAATCGAAATTAAGATGGCCGACAAGGGGGGCATGATTGTAGTGTTAAATAAGGAAGATTACTGTAATTATGTAAATACACTATTGGGAGATGATACAACTTATAAAAAACTAAGAAGTGACCCTACACAGGAATTTAATATTTCTTTGCATAGATTGGTAGAGGAAGGTGTTAATCTAGGGACTATTACCCGTAAACAAGCCGATTACATCATGTGTGATACTCCCAAAATCCCAGTACTTTATGGACTGCCAAAAGTCCACAAAAATCCTATTTGCCCTCCCATGAGACCCATTGTCTCCGGTATCGGTTCCTTTTCAGAGAAACTTTGTCAATGGGTAGACTCTTTATTACAGCCCCTTGTATGCCGAGTACCTGGGTATTTGCAAGATAGTAGTGATGTACTTAGATCATTCCAGCATAAAGTCTGGCAAAACAATTTCCATTGGATTACGTTAGACGTAGAATCCTTATATACCAGCATACCTCACCATGTGGCAATACAAGCCACACATTATCACCTTAAGAAGTACAGCAATTACTCCACCACTCTCATAAATTATCTGCTGGAAGTTATATGGTTTCTTATTTCCCATAATTATTTTTCGTTTAATGACCAGTTTTTCTTGCAGTGTAAGGGGGTGTCAATGGGGGCGAAATTTTCGCCCTCATTGGCAAACCTCACCATGTCCTGGTGGGAAGAAATATACATATTTTCAGCTAATAATCCTTTTCTGGACTGTGTGGAGTGGCATGGCAGACACATCGATGATCTTCTAATTATTTGGAAGGGAGATGTGTCTGCCATGTCACTCTTCTCAGATTATGTCAATAACAATATCTTTAATTTGAAATTTACTTTTGATGATAATAACCAGAGGGTGTGTTTTCTGGATCTTAAATTGGAGGGCACCGCTGGTCAATATATTACATCTAGTACCCACAGAAAGCCCCTATCTGGAAATACTATTCTCCATTTTGGAAGTTACCATACTAGGGCAACACATAAATCCATTCCTATAGGTGAAATCCTACGTGCCAAACGTAATTGTAGTGACATTGAATCCTTTCACATGGAGGTTTTTTATTTTATTAACCGCCTATTGACACGTGGATATCCCAAGGGACTCCTAGATAGAGCCTATAATGTGGTTGTTAAGAAGATAGGGGGGATTTACTTACAAATAAAAACAAACACAGGAATAAAAATAAAAGGCAAAAATGCCCTACTTTGGTACTGGACCACAGCAGACAATTCAACATCATTAAGAACATTGTAAATAAGTATTTACCCATACTTCGTGAGGATGACATATTAAATGATGTTCTCTCTGGCGGATTCCGTATAGTGTCACTTAGGGCAAAAACACTGGGGGATTCTCTGACCTCCAATGTCTTCCACACTGCCAAGAAACAACCTACCTGGCTCAACTACAAAGGGTTCTACAGGTGTGGCACAAACTCATGCCGCACATGCAGATTTGCCTTGGAATGCAAAGAATTTACCAACTTTGATGGGTCAAAAAAAATTTAAATTCGAAGTTACATTAATTGCAACTCTCATCATATTATTTATGGTGCTTTATGTCAAGAGTGCAATTTATTGTACATTGGAAGCACTACTAGAAATCTAAAAACAAGGTTTCTGGAGCACATAAATGATATCAACACTACCTCAATCAGAAATAAATCAAACTTATCTAAACATTTCGTACAGGTTCACAACTGTAATGTTGATATGCTCAAGTTATTTGGAATTGAGAGACTTATTTGTCCGAGTAGGGGCGGTGATGTGGAACGAAATTTGAGAGATAGGGAAGCCTATTGGATCACCATATTGAATACGGCAGTCCCAAATGGTCTAAATCTACGCAAAGAGATGCTATTACATTATTGAATTATCTATAAAATTAATAATTGTAAAGTATAAAATTAAAAGAAATTAAAAGAGACCAAGTAACAACTTATCATTTATTCTTAATCAAAAATTAATATTAACACTCTGTAGATTATACATTGTAACATGCATCCATACTCATATGTTATAAACGTGTTGTGTTTACTATATGTCATTTTTTAAATCTAGTTCATTGACACATTAATGTTTTTAAATTGTTACATTCTCGGTCCACTGTATGCACCCCCACTGCCTGTATAAAATTGATACTAATTATATTTATTATTTTTAACATTCTTATTTATAATACCTACTTGCCACATCTCGCCTGTTTTTGTTTTTGTTTTCCGTGTGCTTTGGTGCGTGCGCATGCGCAGTGTTGCCAGTCTTTCTTTGCCAATACTGATATTCTGATGGCTACTGCGCATGACCGGAAATCCATCACCACGTCATTTCCGTTTGCCCCGTTGAACATTGCGGCGGGACCCGCGTCTCATTCATGCTGGTAAGCGCTAATTTACTAATCAATTCTATTGTATTTTTTATGCGGTGGGTGTGTTTATCCGTATAAATGGACGGAGATTAGTTCTGTGTACTATCGCTATGAGTAAGGGCATACGTTGTTTTGCGCCCGAAACGCGTTAGTGTTGCACCCTTGCAAACTCCATGCTGTAACCACTGCTTATTGTTGCATCTGCTGGTGAGTGCTTTTTTCCTCTCTGCAATTTTTTAATGGATGCTAAATACATTTTGTTATGATTTTATTGGAAAACACTTATTGCGTGCTGGATACTTTCTACTTCTACTTCTTAAGTGGAACCTGTTGTCTGGAGATGATCCTCCACTGCCCACTGCCCCGTCCGTCTCCAAAATTCCCAGGGAGTGGTCCACGGTAGCCACTTTTTTCTCTATACTTTTCTTACGCCCAACATGTTCACTGGTGTTTAAGTTTAGTTGGGATCCTTGATCTTAATGTTCTTTTTTGGCAAATCCTCCGCCCCCAGAGTTTGCGCAGTCTCGATCTGCCTACTTATGGTTATTGTTAGTAGTATTAAGTTTGTTATCCTTGTTCCTTTCCCGATCTCCCCTGGTCACATCGACGTCTTCATAAAGTGCTGCCTAGTGTATATAATGGCTTGTCTCGTGATATTAGCTTTGTCATTTCTTTCATATGGAGTTAAAGATTGTATCTATGAACGTTAGAGGACTTAATAGTCCATTTAAACGTTCACTGGTCTGGAAGGAAGCTATCAAACTTCAGGCCGATGTTTTGTGTATTCAGGAAACACAACTTCTTTCCTGTGATACCCATAGACTTCATCATAAGCAGTATCCTCACATTATTTTTTTCCTGCATGGATGAAAAAAGAGCAGGAGTGGCTATCGCAATCACAGACACAATTGCTTTTCGTCTACTTTCCTAAACAATTGATCCAGTAGGGAGATTTTTAATTCTGGTCTGTGAACTTAATAATGTGAAATACACCATAGTCAACTTATATGCCCCCAACTCTAGACAGATTAGATTCGTAAATAAAACAGTTAGAAGAACTAAAAAAAAGTTTCCCAAGGTACCTCCACAATCATCTCTATATGATGTATGGCGGTGTTTCCACGCCTCTGAAAAAGACTATACCTACTACTCAGCCAGACACCAATCCTATTCTAGAATAGATATGTTTTTAGTAGATAAATGGGCCCTACAAACTATAGAGAAGTGTGACAACATGGTCTGATAACATGTGACAACATGGTATGATAACATGGTCAGACCACGTCCCAATCATGATGTCCATAAAATCAGAGTCAACCGGCCCTACCCCCTTCTCATGGAGAAACAACACCCCTGACCCCTCTCATCAAAGGGAGATTTTCAAGCATCTCACTCAATATTTTACTTTAAATCAGCACTCAAGTACTAATCCATTTGTATTGTGGAATGCCCATAAAGCACATATCAGAGGCATTTTAATATAATTATCTTCCAAAGTTAAGAGACAAAGACTTAAAAAGTGGGAGGATTTAATGAACACTTTAGCTATCCTAGAAGCTAAACAAAAACAACACCCTACTTAAATTAACCATCTTGAACTTTACAATACCAGACAGGCCCTTAGGGAACATCTATTAGCAAACTTTGACAACCAAACTAAACACATAAAAGTATCCTACTATAAATCCTTAAACAAACCCTCTAAATTGATGGCCAATAGGGTGGCTGTGTTGTGTCACAAGTCTGCTATCCCGTACCTTATGTCTCCAGATGGATCCCACAAAATAACTCACCCACAATTCATATCGGATGCTTTTAGTGATTTCTACACTAAACTCTATAACTTGAAAGATGACTCTTCCATTGTTCCCCCGCAGGTGGCTGATATTCAAGCGTTCCTTTCCTCTCTCAATCTTCCTTCTCTATATCAGGACACGGTAAACAAGCTCAACGTTCCTTTCACATTAGAAGAGTTGTCATTCACCCTATGCACTCTCCCGAGAGGTAAAGCACCGGGCCCTGACGGCTTCTCTAACGAATATCTTCAAACCTTTTCTCCTATCTTGAATCCTCACCTGGTCGACCTATGTAATTCGGCTATGACAACAGGCACCTTGCTCTCGGAAATGCTACAAGCTACCATAGTTAAAATCCCCAAACCAGGGAAAACTCCTGACTCCCCAGCTAATTTCTGACCTATTTCTTTACTTAATTCAGACACTAAACTGTTTGCCAAAATAATTGCAAATCGGCTAGTGGATATACTGCCGATGCTGATTGGTGCTGACCAGGTGGGATTTACCAAGGGTCGCCAGGCCCCGGATGCTACCAGACGACTAATTAACATCATACACCACATCGAAACCCGTAAGATGCCTTCTCTTCTTCTATCTTTGGACGCAGAGAAGGCTTTTGATAGGATACACTGGACATTTGCATTCTCCGTACTAGAGAAATTTGGGTTTACAGGCCCTATCCTTCAAGCCATCCACTCCCTTTATACTTCTCCCTCAGCTCGAGTCTTAACTAATAATATTCTTTCCAAACCCTTTCAAATAACCAATGGTACTTGACAGGACTGCCCTCTCTCCCCTCTATTATTTGTTCTTTTAATGGAACCTTTAGCGGAATCAATTCGTACAGACCCAGCTACTTCAGGAATTCCAATCATAGACAGATCACATGTTATTTCCCTTTTTACGGACGATATTATCTTAACTTTATCTAATCCTGTTAGGTCCTTGCCTTCAATAATGAAAGTCCTTACAGCATTTAGCAAACTTTCTTACTACAAAATAAACACTTCCAAATCCCTAGCTCTAGATTTCAACCTACGCCCTTTAGAGATCCAAATGCTGAAGAATTTTTTCCCTTTCCAATGGCAAGCTCAATCACTTCCTTATCTCAGCATAATGCTAACTAAGAAATGTTCCAGCTTGGTAAAAACCAATCTACTTCCTCTACATGTCAATATACAAAAAGAAGTTGACAGAATTTCTAAAATAGACAACTCCTGGCTAGGACGTATCATCCTCTATAAAATGATTATACTTCCTAAAATACTATACTTTTTGCGGACTTTACCTATTTCTATCCCAAACTCCGTGTTTGCTATGTTTCAGTCACAGATGAATAATTATATTTGGCAGTCGAAACGCCCTCGTATAAAATCCTTTATTATGCATAAAGGTGAGCGGTTTGGAGGCTTGGGACTATGATCATATGTTTGTTGCATTTAGGTTATTATGATTTGATCAAGGAATATCAGAGTCTTGACTAATTTTCTATGTATATAGGTTGTATATGTTTTTAGGTCACAACTGTCTAAGGTATTACAGGTTTTGAGTTAACTACCAGTTACTCATTTAAGATAGATATTTAACAGGGCTAGCCACCGAGAGGCGGGGCCGCCCTTTTTCGGGGCGATTACCCTACCTGTACTTGAGGATTTGATAGTGGAAAGTACAGGCTTTTTGTGAGTATCAAGTTTCCAGGTAAATATATCCGGGAATACTCTATGTGTCCTGTATACCTTTGACAGTCACGTAGCACTGGTGTATTTATGTGTATTTTTGTGTAAAAAATAATTTAATTGGATATCTATTAAAAGTTATATTTTAGGATTGGGTTTATAAAATGTTTGTGATTTCTGTAGGTACTAGAATAACCCTGCTAATATAAATATTGGTTTTCTGTGAGTAGTTTAATGGAAGGTTTCCTTAGTGAGCCAGACGACAATGAAAAATGGCTGAATGAGGCACAAAAAGTGTTTTCAAATTGTGATTTGTCAGGAAAGAATCAACGAACAAATCTAAAAATTCTCTTTAATGAATTATACGGTGCATATAAAGAAAATATCAAATCATTCTGGGAGACATTGAGCCAGGAAAACTATATTAAATCGAATATAGCACCGAGAGGTCTTAGACCTTTAGTCAGTCCATCCCCTAGATCAAGATCTCCCCAGCTAATTGAGAAATGGGAATTGAAACTAATGGGATTTTTACTTGAGGAGGAAAGAATAACTTTAGATAAAACCGCTAAACACCTGAAAGAACTAAAGGAGAAAGCACTAAAATATAGATCTGATCCAGATTTTGCCAGGAGTGAGTCCTTATTACAGAGAGCAGTGGACAAGTATCAATATAACATCAAGGAACACAAGCATAAGCAGTTTGTCCGTGACTTGGCAGAGCCTTCTCGTATTTGTATGAAGGTGAATTAAGGGCTACTGATCCATCAGCTTCTGAACAAGGAAGTGATAATAATAGGAGGAATTAGAACCCTAGAGGGAGATCTTATCAAGGAAGAGGTAGATTTTCTAGGAGATGGAATCAACTAAGAAATTTTGGGGGCAGACAGAGAAACTATGGTCGTGGGCAAGGAAGTCCAAAAATGGGAACCCCAAGAGATTACAATCTGGGGTCTTCGTCAAGTTCTTTATCCTCCACTGCTTCGTCATCGGCCCTTCCTTTTTTAGATCAGGCAGAAGGTCCCCCATATTCTCTGAAGGAACAGGAACCAAGAGTAAAGAGAACAGTAGCGAAAAAGAAAACCAAATAATAAATTTAACACAAAGATCTCTCACACAGGATGAACGAGATGTGTTATCTAAGGGCTTGTCCTTTGTACCAACCTCGAGATTCAAAGAATTCGTAAGAAAAATTCAATGGATAAAGTTTTTTAAAAATAGCGACACCCAGACGTGTGAGCAATTAGATATCTTGAGGGAAGACCTTCCAGGAATAAGAGTTCTGACAGAATTACTTGAAGAGGGAGAAAGAGGACCTAGTGTTGGTTATACAGACCTACGCCCTAAAAGTACACGTTCACCTCCACCACAACTAACTCCAGAGATAGATATATTCTTAAAATTGGTGACAAGAGATTTGCAAAACCTTGCTAATGAAAGAACTACGTCAGGAGCCACCAAGAATTATACAATCAGGGAGATGAAAGCCCTTAGATCTCTGGAATCCGACAATAATTTAGTTATCAAACCCTCTGACAAGGGGGGGAATATTGTTTTAATGAGTCATGAGATGTACACTTCAATGTGTTTAAAAATATTGGACGATCGTTCGAGCTTGCTGCTCTATCTAGGGATCCCACTGATGACTTCCTAAAAGAATTGGAAGAAATAGTGATAGCAGGTGTAGAGACAGGTCTTCTTTCTAGGGATGAATCTCGCTTTCTCATACCCTCTAAACCACAAATAGCCACGTTCTACACATTACCAAAGATCCACAAAGGTATTTCCCCGTTAAAGGGGCGTCCAATAGTCTCGGGAGTAGGCTCTTTGTCTCAAAATGTTGGAATTTATCTGGACAAAGTACTGAGGGGGTTTGTGACATCTCTTCTGTCGTATCTAAGAGATACCTCCGATTTATTAACTAGGTTGGAGGGAATCCCGGTGGATAATGATGTAAGATTGGCCTCAGTGGATGTGGAGGCGCTATATAGTAGCATTCCGCACCACTGGGGCCTAAAGGCGGTAGATTTCTATCTTAAAACAAGGGGAAGTCAACATCATCGTCATAATCTGCTTGTCCTGCAACTACTCGAGTTTACTCTCACTCATAATTTTTTTCTGTTTGGACCGAGGCTCTTCCACCAGCTCAGGTGGACGGCCATGGGGAACTCATGTGCTCCGTCCTATGCGAATCTCTTCCTGGGCTGGTGGGAGAGCTTGGTTGTTTTGGTGAGGACTTGGAATAATTTACATCTAAGATCTTGCTTTGGATAATGTTCATAGACGATGTCTTTATATTATGGCAGGATACGGAAGTGGCTTTTGCCTCATTTATGGAAGTCCTTAATAGGAATGAAATAGGGTTGAAATTTACATCTGAGATAAGTCAGAGATTACCTTTCTAGATCTTCGGATCAGGAAGGACTCATTGGGCAATTTACAAACAATGACCTTCCGTAAAAAAACGGCCACAAATAGTCTCCTAAGATGGGAGAGCCATCATCCCATCCGTCTAAAAGAAGGGATTCCAAAGGGCCAGTACTTGACAGTGAGAAGAAACTGCTCGAGAGTGGAGGATTTCTACAGACAGGCAGACAATTTGAAGGAAAGGTTTTTAGAGAGAGGTTACCCCTTGCGCGCCCTAAAAGCTGCATTTAAAAATGCCTTAGAGAGAGAAAGAAATGCACTCCTTCATGGCAAGCCGAAGGAGACAGGATCTGAAACTTCCCCTAGGATTATAGGCACATTTGATGATAAAAACCAAGAAGTAAGAGAAATCATCAGTAAACATTGGAACATCCTACTTCAAAATTAATATGACATCAAGGAAGGGAGACGTAGATAAAAAAACTACTACGTAAAGAGACCGAATGGACCTTCAGGTTAAAGACTTTACAACCCAATGGCCTCAATGAGTTTTCGTATTTTGGATGTTTCATATAAAATTTAAGCTACATTTTTCTGGTGCTAGTCTGGTTTACTAATATAGAGACACATTGATGTGATGGTGCATTGGGGCATGATGGCCCATCGACCTTGTTTTATCTAGACATTAATAGTAGTATTCATTGGTTTATGTATGTATGTGCCTCACTCTGCTGCTTCATTATAGGGGCCTTTTTAATAATTTAAACATCTAAAGAATAATGGGGTTACCAGTGTTTGTGAAATTATATTTTCTGGTACCCTTCTATATAGAGACCCTTTATATATATTTGGGTAATCTATAGTTTTGTAATAATGTGGTCCTTTATCTTAAATCCTACCTGGATTAAGAAATTTCATTGGTCAGATTGTACACTCCCTTGTTATTGTTGTACATAGTCATTCTCTGTACCTTTAAAATGGCTGTGTGAAATAAGGTTCAGTGTCCCGGAATTAATATCACTGATGCGCAGGCGCGTGTTCCGGAGTCAGGTCCGCATTTGCACATGCGCGAATTTTGGAACTGGGAATCGCCAGTGCGCATGCGTGAGATTTCGTTTCCTCGCAAGCGAACGCCCGTGGTGTGCGCGGGACGCGGAGGTTTTGTTTAGAACATGGGAAGGATGGCTCTTACTAACAGGTATGGAGTATCTATATCATAGTAAATCATTATAGGGGGCCTATCAGAGAAAAGTAGACGCCCGCTGAGTGGGCGTTCTCTCCCTCAGCGCAGGTATTTAAATTGGTCCTTGGAGTTAGTTCAGTGAGGCACCTATACTTATCTACTGGCTTATCTACTGGTGCCGTGTGTACTATCCAACATCGACTAAAGGATTAGATACATTCCCCTGATGATTCCTCAGTGATCAGAGAGGAAGAAACGCGTTGGGATAAGGAAGCATGCCTAATGCAAAGGGAAGTAAAATACCCAAATGATAATATGTGTGTTGCATTTAGGTTATTATTAGAGATGGGCGAATCGATTCTAACGAAGTGGAATTCGTTTAGAATTTCAGGAAAAGTTCGGTTCTGAACGAAGTCGAAGTTTGGGGTACTTCGGGTGAACGAAGTGTGCTTTTGATTGATAAAATAGCTGCGAGCACATGGCGCTACATGGGGCAAAGCACTCTGGGAGGAAGAAGGGCATAGCCTGCATGACATGTGCAGAGATGAAGCCAATCAGAGACCGGCGGGATTCTGTGCTGTCACCGCACTATATAAGTCCGGGCGCGATGCCGGGAGCTCACACTCCTCTCACTGTACTGATCATGGAAGGTGCTGCCGCGGCTGATTGTGATAGCTCTCACTGAAGAACTGATTTTTGTACAGCGATTTTTGTGGGGTGTCTCAGCTTGTCTCAGAGACTGTTCTCTTAATGTTCCATTTCTGATTTTTTGGGGTATTGGATCTGAAATCCAGTGAGCGTCCACTGCAGCTGCATAGACCGACAATATCCAATTGTGATCTACGGCAGTTCCTGTTGTATTCTTTTAATGAATGAGCGTTTTGACTATACAAATATCACTTCATTTTTGTCTTCTGAATTCTATTGCGCAATTTACATCCAGGGGTTAATTAAGCGTTGTTTTGCTGGTGTGCTGACCCCAAGAAACCGTCATTTTCAACGCCAAAATATATACATTTTTCCTGTAGCATAATTCACAAGCGAAGGTTAATTACAATTTTATCTCTTGTTGTGTGGCGTAGAAAACACGCAATTTTAACACGCTACAAAGCTACTAGTTTGTGGTTGCTCAATTCTTTTGCGCAATTTACATCCAGGGGTTAATTAAGCATTGTTTTGCTGGTGTGCTGACCCCAAGAAACCGTCATTTTCAACGCCAAAATATATAAATTTTTCCTGTAGCATAATTCACAAGCGAAGGTTAATTACAATTTTATCTCTTGTTGTGTGGCGTAGAAAAAAAGCCATTGTAAAACGCTACAAAGCTAAGAGTTTGTGGTTCCCTCAATTCTTTTGCTCAATTTACTTCCAGGGGTTAATTAAGCGTTGTTTTGCTGGTGTGCTGACACCAAGAAACCTTTCATTTTCAACGCCAAAATATATACATTTTTCCTGTAGCATAATTCACAAGCGAAGGTTAATTACAATTTTATCTCTTTTTTGTGTGGCGTAGTAAACAGCAATTGTAAACATGCTACAAAGCTACTATTTTGGGTGGTGGCCCAATTTTTTGGCGCAATTTATATCCAGGGGTTTAATTAAGCGTTTTTTTTTCTGGTGTGCTGACCCCAAAAAACCCGTCATTTCAACGCCAAAATTATACATTTTTCCTGTAGCAAAATTTCACAAGCGAAGGTTAATTACAATTTTATCTCTTGTTGTGTGGCGTAAAAAACACGCAATGTAACACGCTACAAAGCTTTTTTTTTGTGTTTGATCATTTCTTTTGCGCATTTTACATCCAGAGGTTAATTAAGCGTTGTTTTGTGGTGTGCTGACCCCAAGAAACCGTCTTTTTCAACGCCAAAAATAAAAATTTTCCCTGTAGCATAATTCAAAAGCGAGGTTAATTACAATTTTTCTCTTGTTTTGGCGTAGAAACACGCAATTGTAACACGCTACAAGCTACTAGTTTGTGGTTTGCTCAATTCTTTTGCGAAATTTACATCCAGGGGTTAATTAGGCGTTGTTCTGCAGTTGTACTCAGAAAAAGGGAAACTTTGTTTTTGACCACCACAAAAGAAATTCTGTAGCATAATTCATATCCGAAGGTTAATTAAGCCTGTTTGTACTTTTATATTCAGTAAAATACACAGAGTTTTTTAAACGGCACATACAAGTCAATTTTCCTGCCCATTTGTGGAGCGCAATTTATATCCAAGGTTACCCAAGCTTCTTAGTGGGTTCATTGGCGTCAAATACAGGGTGTGTTTTTTATTCATATACAGATATCTTCATCAAACAGTGTCTGTACATTTTAGAACAAACAGTATGTCAGACAGAGAGTTGGCAGGCTCTTCACCTGCGAGTGGCAGAGGCACAAACATTCCAGGCCCAGGTCGCAGCACAGCAAGGGGACGTTGCAGCCAGGGGTCACTCGGTGAGGCCACAACTGCCGCTGTCATCTAGCGGCCGTGTGCTGATAGCAACCCAAAGGGGTTTTCTTGATTGGTTGACTAGGTCTCCACTTCCTCCCAGATGACATCTGACAACCCCAGCCAAGAGTCGGTGGGAAGTCAGACACAACCCCTTAGTTGGCATGGCCGGGGAGGGGTCGCGGCCCTCACCTGTCTCAAACCGCCTCTGTCCCATCCGGTTCCCTCAGCCAGAGATCTACTCTGTGGTCTGGGCTCCGCGCAACTATATCGCGAGGATGAACAATTTGAGGAGGGCAGTCAGCAGCTACTTGGCAGCGAAGAAATGGGGCCAATATACCCTGCTTCTTGCATTAGGCGGCAAAGTATCGTTGTTGAGAGTGGCATGGGGGTATGTTGTGAGGGGTCAGCCTCTGCATACCAGACCGGTGATGAGGACAGAAAGGTGACAATTGAAACACAAATAGATGATGATGTAGCCAACCGCACTTGGGAGCCGGGTGAGGAAAAGGGCTTCATCATCGTCAGGAGAAGAGGGCGTCAGCTTGCGCGTCAGGCAGCGGCGCCCCCAGCAAGTGGGTCGTGTGGCCGTGAGTCAGCACGATAGCAGCAGTGTGAGGTGGGGAAAGCCAAGCGGCCATGGGGTAAAAAAACCCGCTTCGCAGGTCCAAGAAAGTAGCGGCACAGGGGCTCAGCGAGGCAGCGGCGGCAGTAGTCACTCAGTGTGGAGCGTTGGCGGTAAAATCAGGTGTGGCAGTTCTTTGCTAAGACACCGGAGGAGCCGAATATGGGTATATGTAGAATCTGTAAGCAGAAAGTGAAGGGTGGCCAGGGAGGTAACGTTGGCACCACGGCCCTGCGTCAACACATGCAGCGTCACCATCCGGTGGCCTGGGAGAAAACGTTGGCTCAGATGTGGTGGTCCATTCCTGCCGCGCAGCAGCAGCAGCCCCCAGTGGCACGCATGCCATTGCGCCAGTCAAGGCTCCACCACCTCTGCAAAAAGGGAGCTGTTTCTCTTTGACATCATCTCCCGGTCCAGATGCTCCTGCTCCTCACTACTAATGGTGCCAGCAGTCGTTCAGCGAGGCGATTGCAAAGAGACAACAGTTGCATCCAACCATCCAAAGGGTGCAGAAAGCTGACCGTGCTCCTGTCCAAGTTGTTGGTACTGCAGCCCCTCCCTTTCCAAATGAGGGACTCTGCACCATTAAAGAAAAACTAAGGGTTTTTCCCGAGCCGAGATGGAGAGTTCCAAGCCGTAATTTCTTTTCCAAAAAGGCAGTACCAGCACTTCATAAATATGTAGAACAGAAGGGGGGCCAGCCCTTAAGCTTATCGGTTTGTTCCAAGGTGCACGGCAGCGGGGGACGTCTGGACCCTGTAACTACGGTCAGGGCCAGTACATGTCCTTTAGGGGCCCAACTGGGTGAATGTGCTTCGGCCCAGGCACACAACAACTTGGACAGGAGAACCACTTTCTCCTCCCGTTGTCAAATGCTGCCCCTGCCCCAATGTCCGCCTCCTCCTCCTCCACCACCACCACCACCTTTCTCATCCTCCACAAGTACTGTTTCCATCATACCACATGTGTAGGGACAGCGGTATCACGCAGTTCTACACCTGGCTTGCCTCAGCGAACAAAGTCACACAGGGGAGGAAACTGCCCCGCGTCATGCGCAAGAAATCGTTTGTGTGGCTTTCTCGCGCCAACTGCAAATCGGAAACCATGGTGACGGTCAATGGGAGGAACATGGTGTCCGCGTTTGCACCAAGGGGGATGGTCCATGCGCCTGCATGACGCACGTGTTCAATCTGGTTGTGAAAAGGTTCCTGAAGTCTTTTCCACCGTTCTTCAGAACATTCTGAAAATGGCCGGGAAACTGTTGCATGCACTTTATCCATTCGTACAAAGCCAGGAACACCCTCCTCGAGTTGCAGCGGCAGAACGGCCCCCCCCAACACACTCTGATATGCGATGTTTCCACCCGTTGGAATTCCAGCCTGCACATGTTGGACGACTGTTGAACAGAGAACGGCCATTAACGTTTTTTTTTTTTGATGATCCAGGCGACAGAAGTACTCCCCTGTGTAACTTTGATGTCAGCCAGTGGCAGCTCATGTGTGACCCCTGCCGTTTTTTTGAGGCCATTCGAGGAGGCGACGTTATTTGTCATTGGGCCAGGACTACGGGATGAATTACGTCATTCCACTGCTTCATGTCCTGGAACAGTGCTAAAAAATCTGTCTGGGCAGGGGATGGAGACGTGGCGACTACATCTCGTGGCCACATGAGTCCGGTGGGGACTGAAATGGAGGAGGAGGACATTGGAGCAGAAGCATTGTCTGGTGAAATGAGTGGATTTTCTCCCAGGTGACAAGAGAGGAGGAGCAGGAGCAGCTGGAGGAGGTGGATGGAGATGAGGAAGATGAGGCAGATGACCCCCAAGCACCGGGGCAGTATACAGTGGAATGGAGGCAGGAAGCCCCTCGGAGTCACTTGTGCAGATGGCCCACAGCATGCTTATTTGCCTGGTTAGTGACAGCCGAATAGTCAGCATCGGCAGAGGGATGACTTCTGGCTCTCCACCCTATTGGACCTCGCTACCGGTCCAAAATGGGAGCCTTTTTCCAGCTATTGTAGGGAGGACAAACTCAAATACTATAGGGAAAGCGTCGGTAATCAGTTGGCCGCTGCCTCTGTGCAGCATCGCCCCTCCTCTGACAGGTCTGGACGGGGGGTTCCTCAGCCGTCACGTACTACTGCCGCGGCTGCTGAGGGAAGGTGGGGGTGGTAGGAGCAGTACCGCCCCATCAGCAGAAACCTACGTCTTGAGTCACTGTGGTGCAGTTTCCTTCACCCGCCTTGTGTGGTGGGTAGTCCCCAGCAGCCGCAGCAGCAGCAGGACCCGGAGCAGTCCCTGAACCAACAGGTGGTGCCTACTTGGACAGCACTCTGCACCCCAGTTGGAAGATCCGCTGGAATACTGGGCAGCCAAATGGATGTGTGGGCCGCAACTTGCCGAGTTTGCAGGGAGAAGCTGTCCTGCCCGGCCGTAGTGTGGCATCAGAGCAGGTGTTCAGTGCGGCGGGGGCCATCGTTACCCCAAGGAGAACCCGCTTGTCCACGGGAAATGTGGAACGACTGACCTTTGTCAGTTGAATCAGGGCTGGATCGGCCAGGATTTCCACACACCAATGCCTTAGGCGTCAGACTACATCAGCCATGGGCGCCTCACACAAACTGTGAGAAAAAGAGTCTGGGTTCAAACTACCTGCCTCAGCCACTATTTTTGATGCCGCCACCCGCCTGATGCCACACATTTTGCTGACGGGTTTTTCCATCTGCCACCAACCATCTTTACCAGGGACTGGTAATTTCCACCCACCTCCACACTCTGTCATTGTGCCACTGTCTGACCTCATGCCGCTGCTGTGGCTGCTGCCGTGACCTCGTCACTGTGTCATTGTCCCACTCTGTGGCATACTCCTGTTTTTGCCACCTCCCAGAATGTCATTGGGGCCACTGCCTGACCTCATGCTGCTGCTGTGGCTGCTGCCGTGACCTCCACACTGTGTCATTGTGCCACTGTCTGACCTCATGCTGCTGCTGTGACTGCTGCCGTGACCTCCACACTGTGTCATTGTGCCACTGTCTGACCTCATGCTGCTGCTGTGGCTGCTGCCGTGACCTCCACACAGTGTCATTGTCCCCCTCTGTTGCCTACTCCTGTTTTTGCCACCCCCCAGAATGTCATTGTGCCACTGTCTGACCTCATGCTGCTGCTGCCGTGACCTACACACTGTGTCATTGTGCCACTGTCTGACCTCATGCTGCTGCTGTGGCTGCTGCCGTGACCTACACACTGTGTCATTGTGCCACTGTCTGACCTCTTGCTGCTGCTGTGGCTGCTGCTGTGACCTACACACTGTATCAGTGTGACACTGTCTGACCGCTTGCTGCTGCTGTGGCTTTCTGGTGACCTACACACTGTGTCATTGTCCCACTCTGTAGCCTACTCCTGTTTTTGCCACCTCCCGAATGTCATTGTGCCACTGCCTGACCTCATGCTGCTGCTGCCCCTGGGCCTTTCACACTGTGTCATTGTGCCCTGTCTGACCTCATGCTGCTGTGTGGGTGCTGCCGTGACCTACACACTGTGTCATTGTTCCCACTCTGTTGGGCCTACTCTGTTTTTTCCACCCAGAATGTCATTGTGCCACTGCCTGACCTCATGTGCTGCTGCCGTGACCTCACCCCTGTGTCATTGTGCCACTGTCTGACCTCATGCTGCTGCTGTGGCTGCTGCCGTGACCTCCACACTGTGTCATTGTGCCACTGTTTGACCTCATGCTGTGCTGTGGTCTGCTGGACCTACACACTGTGTCTTGTCCACTCTGTTGCCTACTCTTGTTTTTGCCACCTCCAGAATGTCATTGTGCCCCTGCCTGACCTCATGCTGCTGCTGCCGTGACCAACACACTGTGTCATTGTGCCCTGTCTTTACCTCATGTGCTGCTGTGGCTGCTGCGTGACCTACACACTGTGTCCCTTGTGCCATGTCTGACCTCATGCTGCTGCTGTGGCTGCTGCTGTGACCTACACACTGTGTCATTGTCCCATCTGTTGCCTACTCCTGTTTTTGCCACCTCCAGTTTGTCATTGTGCCACTGCCTGACCTCCTTCTGCTGCTGTGGCTGCTGCTGTGACCCACACACTGTGTCATTGTGCCACTGTCTGACCTCATGCTGCTGCTGTGGCTGCTGCCGTGACCTCCACACTGTGTCATTGTGCCACTGTCTGACATCATGCTGCTGCTGTCTGTACCCCCACACTGTGTCATTGTGCCACTTTGTGACCTATTCCTGTTTTTGCCACCTCCAGAATGTCATTGTGCCACTGTCTGACCTCATGCTGCTGTGGCTAGCGCCGTCACCCCCACACTCTGTCACTAATGTTGCCACCTGAGCTCTCAGCTTGTTTTTTCCAGCTTTCACTGGCATGACTTTTTCAGGCAACATTCCCGTTCAGTTTTTTGGTCAGTTTTGCCCTCTTAAGTGCCCCAAGGGGAAATTTTTTAGTGAAGCGATTCTAAGAGCGGGCGGCAGTCATGTGCGTGTCATTTCTAAAACACAACATTGTATGAAGACCCAAACCAAGCTCCCTCTGATATTTAAGCATGGCACAACGTTCTACAGCACCGCAGGCTCTGTGCAGCCTGGAAATAGCTGTTTTTTTAACGTGATTCGTGCCGAAGTAATTCGGAACGAAGTTATTTTTTGCCGAGAAATTCGGCGAAGTGAACTAAACGAATTTCTGGAAATTCGCCCATCTCTAGTTATTATGATTTGATCAAGGAATATCAGAGTCTTGACTAATTTTCTATGTATATAGGTTGTATATGTTTTTAGATCACAACTGTCTAAGGTATTACAGGTTTTACAGTTACTCATTTAAGATAGATATTTAACAAGGCTAGCCACCGAGAGGCGGGGCCGCCCTTTTTCGGGGCGATTACCCTACCTGTACATTTGGGGTTTGATAATGGAAAGTACAGTCTTTTTGTGAGTATCAAGTTTCCAGGTAAATATATCCGGGAATACTCTATGTGTCCTGTATACCTTTGACAGTCACGTAGCACTGTTGTATTTATGTGTATTTTTTGTGTAAAAAAATAATTTTATTGGATATCTATTAAAAGTTATATTTTAGGATTGGGTTTATAACATTTCTGTGATTTCTGTAGGCTTGGGACTCACATTGTTGAGAGTGTATCATTTGACCATTGACCAGTTGCAATATTGGTGGAATACGTCTGATGATAAACTATGGGCAGGTATGGAAGCCGAAGCTTTAGCTACCTCATCGCTAAAAACTTGGTTACTAAATCCATACCCCTCCTCTCTTATCCAGAGCTCCTACTCCTTACCGATCACAACATCCTTGAAATACTGGAGCATGCTGAAACCGTCCTCCTTCCCTTCAATTCCATCTAGTAAGTGCCCAATTCCGATCCAATCCTTATCTATCAATCTCCCCCATATCACCTTTACTACATGGGAAAAGCGAGGCATAACATGCATTCATGATTTGTTTGATGATGATGTAGTATATTCCTTCTCCTCTCTCCAATCTAGGTATAATATACCATCCACAGATCTTTTCCAGTACCAACAAATTGCTCATTTCCTAAAACACAATCGAACACAGAATAAAAAACTTTCTAAATCTCAAAAAGGCTCTAAAACAATATATAATATAACTAATAATTAGATTTTTGAAAAAACTGATGACATTATCAGATGGGAGATTTGGGAAGCACTTTTACAGATCATCAATGGATGACAGTGTTACATTGGGCTCATAGGTCCTCTGCTTCAACCAGTTTCAAAGAACAATATCAAAATCTCCTAACTACGCTTAGGTTATCATTACTATACCCCTCTCTCTCCGCACTCTGTTGGAGGGGATGTTGTTCCCAAGCTTCACTCTTACACATTTTTTGGAGCTGCTCGCAACTGAAACAATTCTGGGAGGACATTATGGCGCTATCCTCTAAATTCGCCCAGCTTCCTTGTCCTAAGTCCCCAGAATTTATGTTATTTTTAATCTATATAAATAACATCCCATTCTTAAGTAGAACCATTGTCTGTCATATCCTTCATGCGGCAAAACTGGCTAGCCTATGTGACCAGACACCCTCCACCCCCTAATTTTCCTTCCCCTCTTTGTCCTCCCTTCTCCATTTTTAGTTATCATATGTTTATATGAGTTCTCAGATTTTCTATATGGTTATCTTGGATCGTGCAATTGTACAATGAAAACCTTTTTGTGGTCATAGATATGCTTCCTTTATACATCAAGTTCTCAAAGGACGGAAACTTGATGTCATACTACTTGTATATCCCATTTGGAAACATAGGCTGGAATTTGACATACGACAGCTCTGGGTAAATCTGTTATTTAATAAGTTTATCTAAAGTCATCAGTTGTCATCTAGTATTATATCATTATATTATATTGTATCATCTCATGTCTGATTTCCGTAAATTACATGTTTCTTTTTATACATCTGTCTAATAATGTTGATTTACCATGTTATTATTGTTCCCACATTGACTACATATTGTATCCTTCATACGTTGCCGATCTACTTATGTTTGTACTGTTTTTTCTTTTTTGAAAAAAAAAAAATCAATAAAAATGTATTGGTTAAAAAAAAAAAGAACGTTTAATAGAAATTCACTGGAAATTTTTGAAATAAATTGTCAACTGTGTCCATTTTCATCGTAGCATTTCCCCACACATTCTTCTACTGTTCATTTAACAAATACATACTGTGTAGAGACACCCCCTGTTGCCAAGGTAGGAAATAACAACCATTTGTCAATTTATTCCTACAACTACAGAATGAATAACATAATATGCGCAGGGGGGTATTGGTGTTGCTTAGCAAGTCTTTCCTGTTCCAGCTACAGGATCTGCATATCGATCTGTCAGGGAGGTATGTACTATTGCACTTGCAGTTGTGGGGAACTGAATTTTTGATAAGGGGAGTCTATGTTCCGCCTCCTTATCACAGGGGAGGTTCGATATTCTTTTATGGAAAAAGTCTTATAATATCCTGGGATTCCACTGCTTCTGCTTGGTGATTTTAATGCCACTCTATATCAAGATTTGACCGTCTCAGACCTCAGCCGACACACAACAGGGGCCTTAGGGAATGGGAGGATGCTAATGTTTTGGTGGAGGCACGTCGATGGCTGCATCCACAGACTGTTTCAAAGGACATATTACCAATGGTATCTGTCGCAGATTCACGATATATCAGACCATGCACCCTTAAAATTGATCCTGACCCCGCTGAAACGGATTCGGGGAGGCTCTGGAGGCTCAATCCCAGATGGCTTTATGTTCCAAAAGTAATGAGTAGCTGTAGGGAACAGATTGAGGTGTACTGGAATGAAAACGTGGGATCCGTCAACTCTTTGATTGAATGGGATGCTTTTCAGGCTGTCCTGAGAGAGATTTTGATTGGGGCCATAGCATCACACAGAGCTGATCTGGTGGAGGTGAGAGAGAAATTGGAAATAGGGGTATTGGAGATGGAGGCAGCGTTTCTGGCAGACCCATCTCAGACGCCAAAGAGGCGTTGATGGTAGCCCAGAGAGCATATTCGCTGCACATGACAAAGTATACTCAGAAGTGGCTTTTGATGCAGAAGCCATTTTTTTTGTCTTTCGCTTGAGCAGGGCTACACTTAAAGCCCCAAATGACAAGGGAAGATTGGCGTTCCCGGGTCTCTATGTCTATTATGTAACCATTCAACTGGCACACGTCTCTCAGTAGTTTAGATGCAATAGGAATAACCAAGATATTGTACTGGATCCTAAGTGATACTCAATGGTATGGAGTAACTGGACTGCGGCGCATTCTGTGTGAGGAGTAGTGCTGGGGAGGTGGCGGTCCAGGGACCAACGGGAATGAATGGTGGTATGACTGATGTTTTACATGAAGAGAGTTTCTCTCTCTGGTATGCACCAGGAACATATTAATTACTGCTGAGTACTCCTTTTCTGTTCTTTTAATTTTAAGAGTCTTATACCAATGTAGTTATTGCTTTCACCTACTGTATTGTGATTTTCATGCTTTCTTACAGTGTATTATTTTTTCCTGGTGGACACTGATGGATTGTACAAAAAACTTATGTTTCTAGTGTGGCGTGATTGATATGTTTCTAAAGACAGTGTGAATTTAAGTTTGTACGGTTTCTTTTTATGAAAATTTCATAAATAAAAACTTGTTAAAAAAGACCACTATTAACCCCTTCCTGATGGACGGTCATAATAATATGGCTCTCTTTTTTTTATTTTTCCAGATAGGTAGACACAGAGGGTTTTTATTTTGCCAGACAAGATATACTTTCCAGTGGTATCGGAATACCAGTGGTATAGTGGTATATTACTATAGAATATACTAGGGAACGGCAAAAAAATTCTAAGTGGGGCAAAATGTGAAAAAACGTACTTGCGCCATGTTTGCGGGAGGTTTGTTTTTTACGGAGTTTATTCTTCGGTAAAAATTATGTATAATCCGTATTCTACAGGTTGATATGCATCCGGTAATACCAAACATGTACGGTTTCCGTTATGTTTTGGTACCATAAAAAAATTCCAAAATTTGAGGGGCAGTGGCCTGGACCTGCATGGCGGAGGAAGTGTAGTTAGGGAGCTCCGTGAAGGATCTGCAAAACGGCTCAACTAAACCCTAGCGAAACCAAAAATACACAGCGGCAGAGGGGAGGTGACAGAGAAGAATCGGGTTGCTCTGATTATTCCCTTACTCGACGGAGAAGCAGATAAATGGCTGAATCCCCGTGAGAGGAGAAGCTTAGGGCCCGCGGCGGAAGCAGAACAGGCTGATCACGTGGCATCACCGGGAATACTGACAAGAGCACTGCAGACTTCATATCAGCTACCCTGGTCGCATTCAGCTGCCGACAGAGTGTGAGGAACGCGGTTAGACGTCTGGGGAGTCCTCTTCACCGACCCCGGTAGCCGTGAGTAAAAGACACCACGCTAGCACGGGCGCCATTTTAACTAGCCACCATCTTAAACAAGGGGCTGCCCTGCGGTTTTCCCTGCATATCTGTGAGACTGGGAGAACTATATATTTTATTTAACTCTCCATACTCTACAAAAGTGTAAAGAACGTGGCTGGACATTTGGGGAGCCCCCTTAATTGTTTCTGGTGGCAGTGAATATAATAAAGCATTCTGGGGCGGGCACCGTTTTTTCTGGTCACCATCTTGGACAGAGGGCTGCTCTGCAGCTTCCTTACATTTCTTTGAGACTGTGAACACCACAGACTTTCTCTGATCCACCATATCCTATAAAGGATCTGCAGTCTATAAAGTGGACTCATCTATCTATTTAAGAGTTAAAATAAGACCAACTGTTAGGATACAACACATCACAGCAGAACTGTTGAAGCAACCCTTGCTAAGCTGGCACTTAGAAGAATGATATTATCCTACATAAGGAATTAACACCAGAGTATCTCACATGCTCAAAACAGGACACAATTATAGCCGACAATAAACGATCCTTACATTGCATACAACTATCAGCTACGGCTTAGTATTTACATATTCAGAGACTGTAAACCTGTGATTTATTTCTAGAATAACTTGGAGGCCCTGTATTTATTAAAGTGCCGCTCTATACATTCTGCATAATTCTTGGAAATATAAGAGGGAATAAGCGACATATTTCCCCAGAAAGGTCAAGGCAATAACTTCTCATACATTGGAGAGTCTCTGGCACCTGATCTACTATCTAAACAGCTGGAAGTTTTAACTCTTTCTCTAGCCAGTAACTATAACTCACTGTTAAGACATAGCAACCAATTTCCTCTGGACAAAACTTTAAAACGAATCAAAGGTACTGTCAAATATATCACACCGCGGGTACAAAAGTACAAGGTGATAAAAACCATCAATTCTTGAACCAACTAAAAATGGGGGGCACCTCTAAGCCCAAAAACAAGCCACAAAAACCAACGAAACTCACAGAGTTCTTTCAGAATTCACCATCCAATCTAAAACAACAAGACGAAATGTCTCATTGCTCTGAAACTTCCCCAACTCCCTCTCGACCTGAGTCGGTTGATATGGAAGTGCAAAACCCTTTTGGAAGCTCCTCATCAGTGGAAGCGACGCTACAACGCTTATTTGCTTCCTTTAGAGAAAATCTTCAATCAGATTTTAAACACATGATGGGAGATCTGAAGAAAGATATTTATTCTCTCGTCTCTTGAACAGAACATATCGAGACGAAACTGGGGGAGTTTGTGGCTTCTCATAACCTCCTTATAGACGCCAATGCTAACTTGGAAGAGGAAGTCCAAAAGCTAACGGCAAAGGTGATGGATTTAGAAGATCGCTCCAGACGAAATAATATACGTATTAGAGGTGTCCCAGAATCTGTTGGAACGGATCAACTGCTGACTTTTCTAACAGACCTCATGGCCCTGGTTCTCCCAGAAGCATCATCGTTGGCTCTCACGGTAGACAGAATACACAGGCTACCAAAGCCGAAACACCTTCCAACTTCTGTCCCTAGGGATGTAATTGCAAAGATACACTTTTTCCGCATAAAAGTTGACTTTCTACAGGCTCTGAGAAAAGAAACAACACTGCCAGAAAGGTTTAGCAATTTTTCCATCTTCTCAGACCTTTCGGCAGGAACCATGCTGCGTAGAAAAGAATTTCTACCTTACACCAAAATTCTAAGGGACAACAATATTAACTATCATTGGGGATTCCCAGTTAAATTGGTTGTTACTAGAGACGGCAATACATTTATTTGTCACTCCCCTAAAAAGATCTTCTGCCTTCATGGGATCTATTCACTACTCCCTCATCTTCTCCAGCGGAAAAAGCAAGGAACAGACCGGAGATTATCTCCCCGCTATGGTCGGAAAAGCAGACCTGTAGACAACCTTCTCCTCCCAGCACTTGACTTGCTATGATTATCTTCCTCCTCTGATCTCCTCTTGGATTCCTCCTAAGGACTCTGGTGCTTGACGTTACCATAGACAGTCCTTTAACCTTGTAGGACCCTGCGGTAGACTTACCGCACAGATATTTCCGTAGTAACGGAAATAGATTTCACAATGTTTTGGTTCTTTTTAGTTTCAGTTATTGGTTATATATTGGCTGTAAGTTATATGTAGCTCTGAGTCATCTAATAGAGCATGGTCAGAAAAATATCTCTCCATCACATTTACCTTCTGTTAAGCTATACTACTCCACCTAAATCTAATATGGATACAAAATGGGTATTGAAATTATATCTATGAATGTGAACGGTTTGAATTCACCGTATAAAAGATTGTTGGTGTGGAGAGAAATTTAACGTTCCAATGCTGACGTAGCTTGTCTACAAGAGACCCACCTTACTGCGAAGGACTCGGACCATTTACAACATAAAAAATTCCCCATAAGATTTTATTCTTCCCTGGATGTGAAAAAAGCTGGAGTAGCGTTATTTATAAAAGACACTATAATCTTTAACTTACAGGAGTTAATCACTGACGCTAAGGGCCGATATATCATACTGAGATGTACTTTAAATTCTATCCCATACACCATCCTCTCATTATATGCTCCCAATATAAGACAGCGTTCTTTTATTGTTAAAACAATCCGAAAAGCCAAGAGGGTTGCATTAAATAATTTGATAATTTGTGGAGATTTTAACATGGTAGTTAACAAATCTCAAGACAAATCTACTGGGGGTTCTAAAGAAACACCTGAACTCCGAGATTTTCTTTTGGAAGAAAATCTACATGATCACTGGCGATATTCCCATCCAGGGGAGAAAGACTATACATTTTGTTCGGCGGTTAAGCGGTCTTACTCCAGAATAGACTTTTTCCTGGTCAATAGAGCAGCATTAACCTATGTAGTCTCTACTAAAATAGGTATGAGGACATGGTCGGACCATGCACCAGTTTTTATGACTTTACAAGATAAGTTTACCCATCCTAAGTTTCTTCCCTGGCGCATTAATAATTTTTTGCTGAAATCTCCAGATAATGTTAAGGATATTACAAAAGCACTGAAAGAATATTTTGAAATTAAGTCTCCTACTGCCCCCTCACCTAGTGCTCTGTGGTGTGCACATAAGGCGCATATTAGGGAGATTCTAATAGCCATGGCAACAAGGGATAAACGGAAGAAAGATAAAGATATGAATGATCTTTTAAATACTATAGCAGAGTTAGAGACTAAGCTAAAAACTTCCCCAACCAAACTGATTGAGGACGAACTTAAGGACCTTAAAATGCAGCTTCATAAGTTCCATTTGGGAAAATATGAGCATTACATCTCGAAATGCAGATGGAATTTTTACCTTAGTGGTGATAGACCAGGAAAACTGTTAGTCTGACGAGGGAAAGTCACTCAAGCCAGGTCCAAGATTGATCATATCACAACCTCAGACAAAAAGAAAATATATGACCCACAACAAAAAGCAAATTCGTTATAAGATTATTATAGTTCCTTATATAATATTGGGGAAGAAAGTACTACACTACCGGTTTCTCACGCAGATATCTCAAAATTTCTGTCACAAGCTGACTTACCTACTTTATCGGAAGAACAGAAAATTTATCTTGATACTCCCATTTCCATACATGAAATAGAGCAGGTTGTCAAACAATCCAAACTTAACAAATCTAATGGGCCTGATGGCTTCACTAACGAATACTGTAAGCTTTTTTCTCAAACACTAAATCCACATCTCTTAAATATTTTTGATCACATAATTAAAAACGGCAACCCTCCTGCAGAAATGTTGGGAGCCACAATTACTACTATCCCAAAACCTGGGAAAGCACCAGACTTGGTCACCAACTATAGATCTATTCCTCTATTAAATTGCGACATCAAATTATTTTCTAAGATTATAGCTAATAGGTTACAATCAATCCTACCTTCCCTAGTTCACATGGATCAGGTAGCCTTTATTCAAAGAAGACAAGCTAGAGATGGGATAAGAAGGGTCATTAATGTTCTACACTTTGCTAATAAAGAACATGTCCCGTTGTCACTTCTCTCGCTTGATGGAGAAAAATCCTTTGACAGAATCAACTGGACTTATCTTAAAAAGGTTTTGTTAAAATTCGGGTTCCATGGTAATTTCTTACAAGCCATAATGTCGTTGTACACATCCCCTTTGGCGAGAGTACTTGCGTCGGGGTTTCTCTCTAACTCTTTTCCAACGGTACTCGACAGGGTTGCCCTCTATCACCTTTAATTTTCAACCTATGTGTAGAACCCCTGGCACAATTGATTAGGGCCTCCCCTCTCATCTCTGGAATCCCAATATCCTGCACGGAACATAAAGTCAGCCTACATGCGGAAGATATTTTAATATTATGTACACGCCCCATGACCTCCATCCAGGCGGTGATAGATTTACTTGATTTGTATTCACGAATATCTTATTATAAACTAAATGCAAATAAATCGACACTGTTGGCAGTGAACTGCCCAGCAGTTGTCTTGGCCCAACTGAAAAATTCTCAACTTCTTATGGTCTGAAACATATATTACCTATTTGGGGATAAAGATTTTTCCAAATCTTCAATACACTATAGAGGCTAATCTAAGGGACCTGACTTCCTCTATAAATCAGGAGATACATAGGTTACAACAACTACCTCTTTCCTGGATAGCAAAAATTAACCTTACAAAAATGTTGCTGCTACCCAGATTTCTATATACCGCTCGAGCCTTACCCTTCCTTTTCCCCACAGGATTACTTAATGGGTTGCAGGCCAAACTCCTCAGATTCATTTGGGGAGCTATAAAACCTCGGTTTAAAAAGCAGTATTTATACAGACATAATACATTAGGGGGACTATCAGTTACACTCCTGTTACATTATAACATTGCAGCAATTTTGGAACCCATCCTTTTTCTTTGGACTGATCCAAAAACCCATCATTGGGCTATCATGGAAGAGCAGATTACAATGCCATATCGGATCAAAGACATGCTAATAGTAGCCTTGTTGGGACAGGAACTTCAAAATTGGGAATTCCCAACCTTAAAACAAGTGGCGTTAGTATGATCTAAATATATAGTTCCGAACCAAAAGGTTTGGGTAGACCGTGCCCTTTGTCCTTTACAAGTCCTATGTTCTGCAGCCTCCCATCTGTCTCTATCACCCTGGTTAGAGAACGGGATCTGGAGTATAGGACAATTGTTTGAGGGTGAAACCTTCAAATCATTTGCAAATATTAGTTTGGAATATGGTATTCCCCACAATCAATTCTTTACTTATTTACAGAAGTATACTGGAAACATGGCCACCACATCCAATATCGGATACTCCCTTTCATAATTTCTTAACCAGTAAAAAAGGTTTTGAGAGAGGAGTTTCTGCAGCTTATAGCAAGATAGCTAAGGAGAATATTCAAAATAAGCCTGATTATGCTATCAAATGGGAAAAAGAATTGAAACGTACCTTTTCTCTTGACGGATGCATCTCGAGTTCCACTTTTCCTCTCCAGGTGCGTCAATCATATGGAGTTATCAAGGAAGTTACATCTTAGATTGTATCTAACACCTAACAGAGTTGCTCATATTTCATCTAACTACTCTAAGTTTTGCTGGCGTAATTGTGGGGCAACAGGTTCCCTAATGCATATGTGGTGGGATTGTCCGACTACTACACTTTTTTGGTGGGAGGTGGAAAAACTTTTGTCAGAGGTTCTTTGCCACCCTATAACTCTATCTCCTGAATTAGCAATGTTCCATACTTTGATAGCAGCCAGAATGGTGATAGCTCATTATTGGAAACTTCCCACTCCACTAAACATTCAAGAAGTGATCCAACGCGTAAACTTTCAATTTAAGGCAGAAACATGCTCAGCAATTCCGCCTTGTATGGTGACTAAAATAAATATATGCTAGATGGTCTTTATGGACTACGTCCAGATTTTATAAACGGTTGACTTCATAAGTTTACATTTTGACATACTGGGCCACATGTATGAAATGGTTTTGTTCTAAAACTCACCTTTTTCCCTGTAGAAACCTACGGGGAAAAAAGTGAGTTTTAGGCCAAAACCATTTCATACATGTGGCCCACTGTCTTTATAACTCTACTTCCAGCACTGGGACTTACTGTATCAGTTTCATTTCTGTTGAAAAAGGTCTATTCCTTGATAATTTAGGTATCACTTGATTTAACTATGTAAACTGTTGTTGCATTTCTATCATGCGCTAATGTATTTTGTATCTACTTTGGTTCTGTTTCTAGACACTGTTGCCATGTTTGGTAATTTTTAGTTCCTGTTATGAATGCAAAATCTTTTAAAATCAATAAAAATTTAATGTTTTTAAAAAATAAAAAAAATAAGAAATTTTCCATTTCTGAAATTTGTGCCACAGCGCTGTTTTTTGCGACCAATAACTTTTTTGTGCTAACACCTACGGACGTCAGTGAGGGTGCATTTTTTGCGGGCTGTACCTTATAATTGCTAGCAGTTTGGAATGGATGCAACTTTTTTGATCACTTTTATTCCAATTTTTATGGGACGTGAAATGACCAAAGAAAACACAATTTTTTTTGTTCTACGGTGTTCAGCGAACGGGATAAATGATGTTATATTTTTATAGATTGGACTTTTTAGGACGCGGCGATACCAAATATGTGTAACTTTTTTATTCATTTATCTTTTTTATTTGTAAAATGATGAAAGGGGGGTGATTTGAACTTTTAATACTTTTTTTTGTACTTTAAAACTTTATTATTTATTTTTTACTTTAACATTGAGTCCCCCTATGGTGCTTCACCATTAGGGGGTGCGATCCTTAATAAAGCCTAATGCATTGCATAGACAATGCATTAGGCCGTACCAAAATGGCGCTTTTCCCACTTCCTGCGGCAGCAAGCGAGGCGAACGGGAAGATGGCAACGATCGGAGCCTTCACAAGGCTCCCTGCTGCCGTGTTTAGTGATCGGATCCCTGCAACTTTGCTGCGGGGACTCTGATCACTGTGAAGAACGGTGCGCGGCACTGTTTTTCATTCATTTGCACGTGGTGGCCATCTTTGCCGCGGTGTCTAAGGGGTTAAACAGCGCAGGCGGGCAACGCTGCCCCCCCTACGCTGAAACCGCTGGGTGTTAGCTGTAATTAGCCGCTAACACCCGGCGGCTATGAAATGGGATCCCGTTTCAAAGTCTCTTACCGGCGCTATGACATACTCATACGTCATAGGTCGGTAAGGGGTTAACACCATACAATGACCATATAATAGAAGAGCAGTGTACACAAGCTCTGCAGACTCTATATTACCACACTACAGTGACCATATTGTGATATGTGCTCCGCTGACAACTGTCTACAACTGTTGACAACTGTTCAGTTACATTCAGGGACTCACTGGTGATGTCTGCTGATAGTCGTTCTCTTTCTCTTTTCTTCTTCATCCAGATTGCCATGTTGTCTTCTCTGATGGGTGTTGTTCACTTTCCTTTTTCTTCTTCATCCGGTCCAGATCACCATGATGTCTTCTCTGATGGGTCTCGTTCACATTCCCTTTTCCTCTCCATCAGGTCCAGGCCATCACAACATCTTCTCCTGGCCACAGCTTGTCCCTGCAGAATTTACTACGCAAGCATGTTAGACTACTTGCTTTTCCAACACTTCCTTATCAATCCTCACTTCTGTAGCACCCCGGCTGTGTGGCTCAGTGGCCCGGTTGCAAGTGCGACCACTGCTATGCCACTGGCTTCGGGGTGACATAATAAATATGTATAAATATATCAAAGGACAATTATAGAGATCTCTCCCAATATCTATGTATACCCAGAATTATCTCTAGAACAAAGGGGGCATCATCTATGTCTTGAGGAAAGAAGGTTTCTGAATAGAACGGGATTTTTTGCTGTAAGAGCAGTGAGACTGCCAGAGGAATGTGTCATGGTAGCTTCACTAACAGAGTTCAAAAAAGGTCGGGATGCATTGCTAGATTGTAATAATAAGTTATAGTGCCTATGATTCTGGAGAAGGGTTGTTGATCCAGGGATGTATTCTTATTGCCAGATTGGAGTGAGAAAGGACTTCTTTTGAAGTGTACTTACTGTTTCTAAACAAATCTGACGTCAGATTGTATGTCAGTATGTCAGTTTTCACCAGTATAGTACAAGAAATGTTTTTGTTTATGTGTTTTTGCATTTTAATGTTTTCATCATATTTCAGCTTCTGTAGAACCCATTCCCAATGGACAAGTTGCCGATGATTATCTGGAGCTTTTTATTAATCCAACACTGCTTTCTGGTCTTACCAACCTTTGCAAGCAGAAACCATCAGATCCATATGTAAGTTAATTTACAGATATTACTTGTGTGTATTTTGGCGTGAGTCTCTACCTATCTATATTATTCACGTCTAATCCAGTCCTCAAAGAATTATTTTGTGGACCTTAACAATTTATTTGTCACATAGGAATTAATGAATTAAATAAAAATTAAATGTACCTTTATTTCTGTTGGCTTATGGCTTTTCTGGCTCCCAGCTTCAGATTAGAGCAGGTTTGGTAGATGCTGAAGGGTAATGTCCACCAGCTTTGCTTGACAATAATCAATGCACCTGTATTTACATTGATTTAATGGTATTATTTAATGATTTCATTAATATTATCGTTTAAAATGTAGCAAAATATGGTGAGAATTTGACAAACTTTTGGTGCAGAATGTAGGCAAGTCCATAGATGTATTAAATCCATCAAACAGCATGAGCTACTGTGATACTGTACATTTGGTGCAGCCTTAGACACACAGCACACATTTTCAGTAATTTTTCAGCGTTTTTTGTTTTTTGAAATTGCTGAAAAAACAACTGATCTCATAGACTTTAAGAGTAAAAATGTTCTGTAGTCTCCACAGAAGGTTTTTTTTCTGCTGGTTGTTTTTTGAAATATGTTGCAAAAGAGCAGAGCAGAAAATTTACTATTGAAATCTATGTAAAGCACCTAATTTGTGTTTTTGATGCGCTTTTTGCAGAAATTCATAGCATTATAATGCTGTGCATTTCTGAAAAAGGTGTCAAAAAACGGTCTTTTTTGAGCTGTTTTTGACATGGAAAAAAAACTCAGTTTTATGAACGGTTTTAGAATTTGGTTTCCAGTAAGTTTTTTGTACAATGCCGTGTAGACCTAGCCTTAGACTGCCAAGTTTACACTGTCTTAACTATTAGACAGGATTAGTAAATCTGCCCCAAAGTAAGTCCCCTCCCTCATCCCCCATTTGGCTTTGATACAGGGGTCAGGAACCTACAGGGGTCAAGAACCTTTTTGGCTGAGAGAGCCATGAACACCACATATTTTAAAATGTAATTCCATGAGAGCCAGTACAATATGTTTAAAACTAAATACAAGTAAATGTGTGCATTTTATGTAAGACCAACACCTTTAAAGTACAATGAGTCTCTGAATTCTTTTTAATAACGTTATTATGCTGTTGCTAACCAATGATGAATAAAGTGCTTGCTGCATGGTTTTGCTGATGGCTTTGTAGTCTGGTTGATATGTGGTGAAGTTAAGCCTCATGCAGGCGTTGAGGCTTCCATCCGTTTAATGTGATCGTAGGTTGGTCTTAATGTTCTTTAGAGAAAGACTGCTCACATGCATACATAGAGTCAAACATTGTCAGTACAGCAATACTCACACGCTGCAGTGTGTGGTATGTGACGGGAAGTGCGTTCCAAGTTTTGACAATTAGCTTGTCCGCGGGTTGAAGTTTTTTCATTTCTCCGCACTTGTTTGCTTGTCAACTCTGCCTGCTGTCATGCAAGACCTCTGGGTCCCGCACCTATCTCGGGAACGGCCCCCCGAAGGTTACAGAGCAAATTGGAGAGTCAGGCTACGCTTGCAATTGGCTCTCCATTCTGTTCTATGTGAGTTCTGAGGACAGCCAAGCGCTATTTTTTCTGTCATTCCAGACACAATTTACAAAGTTATATAGTTTGGTCAGATTTTCAGACGGTTTTCATATTTGAAGACCATCTGAAAACCGACTGTCAATTTTCCACTTAGACTTTAATAGAAAATCTGTTCAGAAGTCCACACTGAACGGATTTTCTGCCAGACAGTTTTTTACACCGCCGGCGTTCCAAAAACTTTCAACATGCATGAAAACCAGTTCAGTGGTTGAAGGGAACAGGTGAATCCGCAAACCTCGGACAGAACCATCCCCCCAAAACCATGCAAAAGACAACAAAATACTGGCCGGATTCTTAAGACAGAATCCGACTGGTATTTTGTCACTGCCGTGTGGACGCACCCTAATTTTGCTTATTTTTCTGGTTATTGTAGTCCATCCAGTCCTTTCATAACTTTCGTTGTCCGTTTCGTGGTCCAAGCTCTTCAATGTCTTGCACTGGTGTCCAAAACTGTACACAATATTCCATATGTGGTCTGACCAGTGATTTCTATAATAGGACAATAAGGTTCTCATCATGTGCATCTATAACCCTTTTAATACACATCATCATCCTATTTGTCTTGGCAGCAGCTGCCTAACATTGACTGCTACAATTAAGTTTGCTGTCTACTAAGATTCCCATTTCTTTTTCCAGATCACAAAACCCAGAGTTTGTCCCGGAATGGAATTTTCCTTCCTTGCATTTATTTTTGTTAAATTTGCATTAAATCTCACTTACCACTTCTCTGCCCAGGCCTCCAACTTATCCAGATCATTTTACCCTCTGTTGTGTTGATAACTTTTTTATTTTTCTGTATATTTTTATTGTTTGTGAGATCAGATGATGTTTGGTGCCATTATGGGTTTCATATGATTCTTGGATAACTTTTTATTATGGTTTTTGTGAGGTGTTTTGAACAAGATACAGCAATCCTGGTAGTGTCTTTTATTTTTATTTTTACAGTAGTTACCTTGTGGTATAAATGGCATGCTAGCAAAAAAAATAACAGCTTTACTGTTTTACTGCTTTTACATAATAAAACACTTTTATTCAAAAAGGAAAACACATTTTTGCATCACCATAGTCTGAGAGTCATAACTTATTTTTTCATATACAGTTGTGTTTGAGCTTTTTTTGAGTTTACATTTTTATTGGTACTGTTTTTGAGGGGGGGGGGCTAACCTTTTTGATTGTTTTTAATTATCCTTTTTTTTATTTTTTGACAGCACTCACCATACAGCGTACATGATAGTTTTAGTCTGTGGGTCGATATGATTACAGCGATACCCAATTTATATCAGTTTTTTTATGCTGAAGCGCTTAAAAAAAAAGTGTTATGTAAAGTAATATTTATACAGTGGTTGCCAAAAGTATTGGCACCCCTGCAATTCTGTCAGATAATACTCAGTTTCTTCCTGAAAATGATTGCAATCACAAATTCTTTGGTATTATTATCTTCATTTAATTTGTCTTCAATGGAAAACCACAAAAAGAATTGTCATAAAGCCAAATTGGATATAATTCCACACCAAACATAAAAAGGGGTGGACAAAAGTATTGGCACTGTTTGAAAAATCATGTGATGCTTCTCTAATTTGTGTAATTAACAGCACCTGTAACTTACCTGTGGCACCTAACAGGTGTTGGCAATAACTAAATCACACTTGCAGCCAGTTGACATGGATTAAAGTTGACTCAACCTCTGTCCTGTCCTTGTGTGTACCACATTGAGCATGGAGAAAAGAAAGAAGACCAAAGAACTGTCTGAGGACTTGAGAATCCAAATTGTGAGGAAGCATGAGCAATCTCAAGGCTACAAGTCGATCTCTAAAGACCTGAATGTTCCTGTGTCTACCGTGCGCAGTATCATCAAGAAGTTTAAAGCCCATGTCACTGTGGCTAACCTCCCTAGATGTGGACGGAAAAGAAAAATTGACAAGAGATTTCAACGCAAGATTGTTGGTGATGGTGGATGGTGGCGGATGGTGGATAAAGAACCTCGACTAACATCCTTATTTGTGTAAAATATCAAAATATTGTGAAAATTTTGAAAAATGCGCCATTTTCAAAGTTTAAAAGTTTCTGTATGTCAGACAAACAAGTTCAAGGTGCCCTGCAGTCTGAGGGTACAACAGTGTGGCTTCTGTTCCTTGTTTGTCGTATGCTTGTCTTCTGTCTATTTGGTTAATGTTTTACTAGGTACAGCTTAGGAAGAGGTTCGAGTGTGGGGTCGCCCTTTTCAGGGTGGTTGCCCTGCTTAGGCAGGGTAAGCCAGGGCTGGACTAGGGCGTCCCTTACACACTGACTTAAGGAACAGTCCAGTTCTGATGTGGCTTTGAGGGGCTTTTATGATAGAAAAACCCTTAAATGACTCCATAGAAGAAACTGCACCTCTCATGGTATTCAAAACAACACAAGGTAAAATTTCACTTTTCTTGCAGATTTTCAATTTTTATCCATTATTTACTGTAACATGGTAGATAGAACGGGAAATACACCTCAATATTGATTCCCCAGTTTGTCATTTTCAGAGATATCCCATATGTGGCCTTAGTGTGCTACTTGACTCAAGCACAAGCCTCAGAGTAGGAGGATCACCTACTGGATTTTGAGTTTTCATTAGGATATGTTTTAGGCACCATTCCAGGTTTGCTAAATTTAATAAACTCCCCTAAAAAGACCTAATTTGGAAAAATACACACCTTAAGGAACATATCCAGGGGTGCAGCGAATATATCGACTCCACAGGTGTTAGACACATTTCTTTAACATTAGACAGTGAAAATAACAGCTTTTTTTCCAATAATCTTTAGTTTTAGCTGAAAAGGTTTAATTTTTACAAGGAATACTGGAAAAAAAGGCACCTCAAAATGTATTACACTATTTCTTCCTACTTTGGCAGTACCTTATATATGGGTGTAAACTGCTCTTTGGGCGCTTGGCATGGCGTACAAGGGAGGGAGTGCTATTTGGCTTTTGGAACTCAGATTTTGGTGGGTGCCATGTTGTATTTGAAAACCCCTAAAGTATCAGAAGGGGCGAAACCTATCAGCAATCATACCATTTTGTATTCAACTCCCATCAGGGATATCATCTAGGGGTGTGTTGTGCAATTAGGGCACACAGGTGCTTCACAGCTTTGTTTTTTTTTAAGTTTAGGGCCATGACAAGTGAATGGAATATTTGCATGTGTTTTGTATCCACTCCTGCTTTTGGCTACCTAATCATCAGACAATTCTGATGCAAACAAAGGACCATGTCTCCGAAGACACAATCAGTTGTGTTTGTCCTTTTCATTCCTTCTGACAGATTAGAAGAAGGGGAAAACCAAGCATAGTGGCAATGTCAGAGTGGTGGAGGGTGAAAACAGCATTAGGAAACCACAGCGTGGTCAAGTGAGAGAGTGATCAGTTGGCAGCAGCATGAGTAGGCCCCAGGGTGGCACAGTGACAGATTGTGGAGGTGGCAGCAACATAAGTTGGCCACAGAGTGGCAAATGACAGATTGCGGAGGTGCTGGCAACATGAGTAGGCCAAAGAGTGGCACAAGGACAGATTGTGGAGGTGGCAGCAGCATCAGGCGGCTACATAATGGCCCACTGAAGAGTGGGGAGGTTGGTGGCAATACCAGTCCCTGGTAAAGATGGTGGGAGGTAGAAGGAGCAGCTGACAGCAGACAGCATCAGGCAGGTGGCAGCATCAGAATAGTAGCTGAGGCAGGTAGCCACAAGAATGCAGACTCATTTGTCAAAGTTTGGGTGAGACTGCATGTCTGATCTAATCTGATGTATTAGGCATTGGTGTGTGGAAATCCTGGCTGATCCACGCCTGATTCATCTTAACAAAGGTGAGGCTCTCCATATTTCAGGTGGACAAGTCCTTGGGGTAACTATGGCCCCCTGCCGCACTGAACACCCACTCCGATGCCACACTACTGGCCGGGCAGGACAGCTTCTCCAGTGCAAACTTGACAAGTTGCAGCCACAGATCCAGTTTGGCTGTGCAGTAGTCCAGAGGAACTTCAATGTGGGGTGGCAGGGTGCTGTCCAAGTAGGCCACCACCTGCTGGTTCAGGGTCTGCTCCAGCTGCTGCTGGTGATTACCTTCCTCAGTAGGCGGGTGAGGAAAGCTGCTCATCAATGACTGCAGACAGGTTGCTGCTGATGGAGCTGGTACTGCTGCCCCCCCAGCAGCCGTGGCAGTGGTATGTGAGTGCTGAGGAACCCCCCGGTCAGATTTGCAAGAGGATGGACGATGGCGCAGATAGGCAGAGGCCAACTGACTACATGTCTTTATAACACTTGAGTTTGTCCTCCCTCTCGTCAAGTGAAAAAAAGGCCCCCCATTTTGGACGAGTAGCAAGGGTCCAAGAGGGTGGAGAGCCAGAAGTCATCCCTCTGCTGGATGGCGACTATTCGGCTGTCACTACGCAGGCAAATCAGCATGCAGCAGGCCATCTGCACAAGTGACTCTGAGGGACTCCCTGCCTCCATCTACACTGTATACTGCCACGGTGTTTCTGGTCATCTGCCTCATCTTCATCTCCCTCTACCTCCTTCGTCTGCTCCTCCTCTCCTGTCACCTGGGTAGAAAAACCACTCATTTCGCCAGACATTGCTTGTGCTCCAAAGTCCTCCTTGTCCTCCAGTTCAGCCCCCACCAGACTCATGTGGCCGTGAAATGTAGTCGCCACGTCTCCAGGCCCCTAACCAGAAAGATTTTGCAGCATCTGTTCCAGGACATGAAGCAGTGAACTGGCGATTGACAAATAACGTGGCCTCCTCAAAGGGCTCTGGCTGGCATCAAAATTTACACAGGGGAGTACTCCTGTCTGCTTGGATCATCAAGAAATCATTAATGGCCTTTCTCTGTTCATAGAGTCGGTCCAACATATTGAGGCTCGAATTCTAACGGGTGGAAACGTCACATATCAGTCTATGTTGGGGGAGGTCAATCAGCCACAGCAGCAAAATGATGGTATGCTTGAAAGTGTAGGAATGGCAGAAGTGCATGCAAAGTTTCCTGGCCATTTTTAGAATGTCTTGTAGATGGGTAGAAGACTTAACGAACCGTTTGACAACTAGATTGCGCCATGCACGGCGCATGGCTCAGCCCTCTTCGGCGCAGCGTAGACACCATGTTCTTTCCATTGTCTGTCACCATGGTTCTGATTTTCAGTTGTCGGAGAAAGCCACAAATCGATTTTGTCTTTCATGACGATGAGCAGTTCCTACCCTTTGTGACTTTGTTCACCCAGGCAAACCAGGTGTAGAACTGCGTGACACCGCCATGCCCTGCACATGTGGTATGCTGTAGGAGCACTAAGACTTGTGGAGGCTGAAGTGGTGGAAGAGGAGGAGGCGGACATTGGCGCAGGATCAGTAATTTGACAACGTTGAGGAGAAAGCCGCATCTCCTGTCCAAGTTCCTGGTGTGGCTGGGCAGGAACCACATTCACCTAGTGAGCCGTAAAGGCTCCTCACGTCCTGGCTATGTAGTGGAGCAGAGCCCACAGCATGCCAACTAAGGGTTCTGTCTGACAAACTCACCGACTCTTGGCTGGGGTTGTCAGATGCCATCTGGGAGGAAGTGGATAACCTATTCAGCATTCAGGAGGAGTGGACTTGGTGACCAACACACAGCCGCTAGCTGACACCGGTTTGTTTACACTTTTACTTTTTATTTATTTATTCTTTATTTTTTCACCTGCTACACTATAGCACTATGCTCAGCGATCATTAGATCACTGGTATAACTCAGGTATAATACATTGTCTATGTCTATGCTGCAATGTATTATCGTAATTGTCAATCATCCAGTCAGACTCTGCCTCCGGGCAGAACCTGGCAGGATGACGTCACAGACAACTCGAAAGTCATTGTCTGACCCCAGGTTGCCATGGTAACCACCGGAATCCCGCAATTTTGTTGCTGGGGTTCCAATGGAGGACAAACAGAGCTTTGTCATAATTCCTTAGCTGCTGCAATTGCTATCCACAGCAGCCAAGGGGTTAAACCACCGGGAACGGAGTTATCTTCGCTCCTGACGGTAAGTGCAGGAGCCCGGCTGTCAATCGCCACTAGGCTCCGACAGCGATCATGCGGGCACAGTTCCTGTGCCCACAAAATCTCTGACATTTATGGATGTCATGGTGCTTTAAAGGGCTTTGCACCATTACGTACAGGAACGTCATGGGTTTTAAAGCTATTTAACTCTCTTTGCACCTAAGGCATACATGGCGCCCAATGTGTCTCTTTGTGATGCAGTTTACACCATAATTCTGGTGCACATGCTTACTTTAACTTCTTACCGCCGGAGCCAGTTTTGACCTTCCTGACAGAGCCCCGGTTTTAAAATCTGACGTGTCACTTTATGTGAGAATAACTTTTTGACACTTTAACCTATCCATGTGATTCAGAGATTGTTTTCTCGGGACACATTGTGCTTTAAGTTAGTAATACATTTTGGTCCAAAAAGTCCTTGTTTGTTTGTGAAAAATATCAAAATATCATGAAAATTTGCACAAATTTGCCATTTTCAAAGTTCAAAAATTTCTGCATATAAAAATAGTTTATAACTAGCATCTACCATATGTCTACTGTAGGTTGGCATAATTTTTTAATTTTTTTCTTTTACCACATTTAGTGGCTTAGAAATTTAGTAGTAATTTTTCACATTTTCAAGAAAATTTGCAAAATAGACTTTATTAGGGACCAGTCCAGTTCGGACGTGGCTTTGAGGGGCCTGTATGTCAGACACCCAGATAAATGACCCCATCTAAGAAACTAGACCCCTTAAAGTATTTATAAAAGCATTTAGAAAGTTTGTTATCCCTTTAGATATTTCACAGAAATTAAAGCAAAGTGGAGGTGGAATTTCAAAATTTCCCTTTTTTTTTGCAGATTTTCAATTTTTATTCATTATTCACAAGAACACAGTAGATGTGACCAGGGAAATGCAACTTAATATCGATTCCTAGCCTTCGCAGTTTTAAGAGTGTCCTGAAAATACATCTTCTTAGGCAGGCCTACCAAAACCACTAATTGCTAGCCCCCACCTTCTATCACACACATTTCTGTCACTCCCTACACTAGGGCACTCACAGGCACTTATCTGTATATAGATGTACAGTCAGGGTGGCAGGTTCACCCAATTTTTATGTAAACCACCCCATATTTATGAAACAAGGTTGGACCATTGTAAATTCAGCACTTCTTCCCCGTTGTCTCCCCCAGACACCCTCATAGATTGTAAGCTCTCGCGAGCAGGGCCCTCACACCTTGTGTCTCATCTGTAAGTAGCTTTCACTGTGTAATGTATGTCTTTTGTCTGTAATTATACCCTCTACATTGTAAAGTGCTGCGGAATTTGTTGGCGCTATATAAATAAATATTTTTATTATTATTCCCCAGATTCTGCCATTTTCAGAGATATCCCATATGTTTCCCTAGTGCGCTATTTGGCTCAACCACAAACCCCACAATAGGAGGAGCACCTACTAGACTCTGGGGTCTCATTTTCATTACAATTTTCTTTAAGTGCCATTTGAGGTTTACAGGCATCCTGAGGTGCTAAAACTTAATAAACTCCCCTAAAAAGACTACTACACCCCTAAAAGGGGTTTTGCCAAGAAGTGAGTTCCTTACCTAACAGGCTCTTGAGGCTTGAAAAAAGGGGTGTTGTGTTTCTTCTGTGTTTAAAAAAACAAGTACCTCCTCTGTGTCATCACTCCACCTCCCATGCACGTTCTTGATACTCAGTCTCTGTAGTTGAGCAAACATTGTTTTGCTAATCCACAGAGGAGAACTGTATTGTGTACAAGCTATATGTGTTTTATTTCTCCCTCTTATCTGCTCAGGAGAGAAGATAAGCTCAGCAGGCAGCCTTCTTTCATTCCTTCACGAACGAACGGCTGCAGGGGAAAAGGGAGGGGGGGTTGAGCAGAGATCCAGGGGGCATCTGCAGTCCCTTCAAAGCTTGTTCATGTTCCCTGCCATCAGATAAGAAGTGCAAACAACGCAAGCGCGGCCAGATCAGCTCCTGGTCGTATCTAATGTAAACTGTCAGGAAACCAAGGTATGTAAGGAAGGCTGTAGCTCTCAGAGGCTTCACTTTTTTGATGACATATATTTAGAAAAGTGATTAAATGCCCATTTTGGAGGATCCCACATCAACATTAGATCGTGGCAAAACCCCTTTAAGGAATATATCCAGGAGTGCAGTGAGTATATCGACCCCACAGGTGTTTCACACATTTTTTAGCGTTAGACTCTGAAAATAAAAAAATATATATATTTTTAGCTGCATTTTTAGCTGAAAATGTTTAATTTTTACATTAGAAAAAGCATCCCAAATTGTGTTACTCAATTTCAAGTTTGGCAATACCCTACATGCGGGTGTAAACTGCTGTTTGGGCGCATGGCAGTGTGTACAAGGGAGGGAGTGCTATTTGGCTTTCGGAACGCAGATTTTGGTGGGTGCCATGTCTCATCTGCAAAGCCCCCAAAGTACTAGAACAGGTGAAACCTTTCATAACTTGCCCCATTTTGGATTCAACACCACTCATGGATCTCATCTAGGGGTGTACTGTGCATTTTGGGCACAAAGGTGTTCCGTAGTTTTTTTAGCATTGGGCCATGAAAATAGGGGAGAGGGAGGACGCAGTTCCGCCATTGTTTTTTGGGCTTCATTTTTACAGTGTAGGCTGTACAGGATAAATGACTCGATAACATTATTATGGGGGTCGGTACAATTGCAATGATATACATTTTAAATAGTTTTTTATGTTTTATTACTTTTACACAATAGAAATGAGTTTATAAACAAATAGCGTTTTTATATTGTCCTATTCTGACAGCCATAACTCTTTATTTTTCTGTATACAGAGCCGATTGTGGGCTTGTTTTTAGCGGGATGAGTTGATGTTTTTGTTGGTACCCTTATGGAGTGCATATGATGCTTTGATCACTTTTTATTAGGGTTTTTGTGAAGCATTTTGAACAAAATACAGCAATCCTGGTTGTGTTTTTTATTTTTATTCTTTACAGCGGTCACTGTGCAGTATAAATGACATCCTAGTTTTACTCAGCAGGTTGATACGGTTATAGCGATACCCAATTTGTATTTTTTTTAAATGTTTTACTGCTTTTACACAATAAAAACACTTTTATTCAAAAAGAAAACACGTTTTTGCATCGCCAACTTTTTTATTTTTCTGTTTACGGAGCTTTGTAGGGACTTGTTTTTTGTGGAATGAGTTGACGTTTTTATTGGTATCATTTTTGGGGGGACACGGCTTTTCGATCACTTTTAAATCCATTTTTTAGAATGCAGGGTGAAGAAAATACTGCAATCCTAGTAGTGTTTTTTTATTTTTAACAGCGCTCACCACGCAGTATCCGTGACAAGTTAGTTTTACTCTGTGGGTCGATACGATTATGGTGATACCCAGTTTATGTAAACTGGGTATCACCGTAATCGTCTCGACCCACAGAGTAAAACTAACTTGTCACGTACTGTATATTAAGTGTTTTTATTGTATAAACCAATATTTATGCATTGCCATCTTCTGATGGCCATAACGGGTTTATTTTTCCATATACAAAGCTGTGTAAGGACTTTTTTTTTTGTGGGATGAACTGACATTTTAATTGGCACCACTTTGGTGTTTATATGAGTTTTTGATCACTTTTTATTCCATTTTATGTGCTGCGGGATGAACAAAAATCACAACTCTGTTTTTTGGGTTTTTTTTACGGCGTTCACCATACGGGTTAATTAACTTGACATATTTATAGAGTGGGTGATGCCAAATATGTGTACTTTATTTTTGATCTTTTTTGGGGTGATTGGCGTTTGTAAAGGGGGAAAAGGGCGGTGTACGTGTTTTCATTTTATTTTTCGTTTTTGTGTTTCACTTTTTTACACTTTTTTTTTACTTTTTTACCCTTTTTTTACTTTTCCCCAGAGGGGAATTGTATGAGCAATATTCAAATCGCTCATACAAATGAGACCTGTACACAGCATTACTGCTGTGTACTGGTCGCCATAGTGACTGTCAATCACCATGCCCACAATGCATTGCGGGCATGGTAACGTCACCGGATAGCCCGGATGCTTTCAGAGCATCGTTGCTGCGCCTGAGCTCCTCCTGTCCGCAGCTTCATTATTGTGACCATGATCGGTCGCGATAATGAAGGGTTAATCACCCGCGGCCGGAGCTTACTCCGGCCACAGGGGATGCGGCTTGATACCAGCGGAAATATATCGCTGGTCCCATGCCATGATCTTGCGAGCTCCGCTTGTGAGCTTGCAAGATCGCCAAATTGACGTATGGGTACGTCAAATGTCAGTAAGGGGTTAAATCTTTTAGAATTTAACAGAGTTGTCACCTGATCCCTTCTGAAATGTTTATTTATAAAAACACAATGTGAAAGTCTAACTTATTTTGTTTTCTTGGTTACAGGTGTGGCTTGCTGACTGGCTTTTGAAACACAACATTAACAGACCAGGAGTTCAACATTAAATCATTTTAGACTCATTTTAAAATGATAGCTAATTTGTAACTGTAATAAGATAAGTATATAAGACTTTTTTTATTTTGAGTTTATATTATCTTATCAACCATCTGTATGCATTTTAATAAACATTTAAAACTTTTGAGGAGTTATTTATTGTACACTTATTTATTTAGTACCAACATATTTCACAGTGTTCTATAAAGTCACATAGACTGGCCAATTTAATAGAAGTTTGTAAAGATTTTGCTCTGTTCAGGAATTGAACCCAGAGCTCCAAACAGTGTTCTGTGCTTGCCATTTTAGACAGCTTTTCTCATGAAAGCTAAATAGCTAAATCAGTGGCGTTCACCCCAATTTTTCAATATCATGCCTCTAAAAAGAGGCTTCTCCTCGCGCTCTTAATTCATAATAGTCACTTAAAAAAATGTTTATATATTACTATATTTTAACTGTCAAAACTTTTTTTTTACTTTTCTGTCCATGGAGCTGTGTGAGGGTTTTAGATTTAGTTTAAAACTAAAATGCAGCCCTGGCATTAAACCCCACCAGCCCACATAAAATATCTGCCTCTAAGCTTTCCTTGGTTACACAACTTGCCACTTTCTAAAATAAACAAGCAAAAAAGTAGAAGTAAAACCCCTGATCATAAGATCAGGGACAAGTGTACACTGCCACTATAATACTGCCAATATAACCTACAATACCGCCATATAGAGACTACAAAATGGTCAGACACAAGCTCGGATGACAGTGAATAAAGTGCTGATCCAACATAGAAGCAAAATAACCATCAGTGGTTATTTTGCTTCATGGTTATTTTGCATCAAGGTGCTCACAGGAGACATGTTCTCTTCTCTTATGGGAGTCGTTCTCTTTCCCTTTTCTTCTCCATTTGACTCAGAACGCCATAACTTGTTCTTGCAGAGTTTACCACACAAACATCTTAGACTTATCACTTTTCCAGCAGTTGTCTACCGATTCCTACCTCCAGGAAGCTGTATATCTATCTACAGGGGCATATATAACTAAAGGGGACCACGGCATCTACCTACTGGTCTATAGAGGTATATACCTACAGTGAAGGAAATAATTATTTGATCCCTTGCCGATTTTGTAAGTTTGCCCACTGACAAAGACATGAACTGTATTTTAAGGATAAGTTAATTTTAACATTCAGAGATAAAATATCCAAAATAAAATCCAGAAAATCACATTGTGTAAATTATAGAAATTTATTTGCATTTTACAAATAAATTAAATAAATATTTGATCCCTCTGGCAAACAAGATTTAATACTTGGTGGCAAAACCCTTGTTGGCAAGCATAGCAGTCAGACTTTTTTGGAGTTGATGATGAGGTTTGCGCATGTCAGGAAGAATTTTGGTCCACTCCTCTTTGCAGATCATTAAGATTTTGAGGCCACACCATGACCTTAAAGTGCTTCTTTTTGAGCCACTCCTTTGTTGCTCATTGTTTTTGGGTCATTGTCTTGCTGGAAGACCCAACCACCACTCATTTTTAAAGTCCTGGCAGAACAAAGGAGGTTGCAGATTCAGCCTTCCCAGCCTGGTGCAGAGCTACAATTTTGTTTTGGTATCCTTCGACAGCTTTATTTCCTATGTTCTCTTTAACTGTCTCTTAGTGTTAGTTATGTTTATGACAGTTATGTTTACATTGTGACAGTTATGTTTACATTGCTTTGCTGCCACCTACACAAATGTCTTTGGAATCGTTTTAGATGTGCTGATCAATTTTTATTTTTGGATTGTTTGCTTATGGGAATGGCTAGCCCCTATTTTGGTCGTGCACTTCACTCATTCATAGAGACTGTTCTTAATCAGAGCAGAATGTAGCTAGGAACTTCACTCCCTGAAAATATGGATATCTGAACAGACACCGAGTGAGGTAAAATGTCACAAGAGGTTCCCATCTGAACTGATATTATCTTGTTGTTGGTGGATGGACTCTCACAATTTTTATCAATATGTGTGCTAAGAACCTCAAATTTTCATGCATTCAAAAAGTAGCACAGATGTATTTTGAAATCATTCCTATGTTCACATTAGCTGTCTTTTATTAATTGTAGAGTGCTGCTGATTTTTTGTTGTGTTTGCATTGCCATGCCAGCGTGCACCTACACAAATTTTTTAATTGTTTTGAATGTGCTTATCACTTTTTATGTTAGGATACTGGGAACAGCTTTTGTAGTCTACAAAGATGGTGTGACCATGGCTTGATCAGAATGTCGCAGCAGGGACAAAAATATTTTCCACAGTTAGCAAAGTGGTTGGAACAAGATCTGGTAAGGCAGTCTAAGAGGACATTTGTATATCAGGTTCAGACAGGGGAGGGTGCAATAGGTCAAGGAAGAAGACAAATAATCTATTACAACTGCATGATGGCAGGACACATTAAGACCCAGGGTTGCCCTCCCCCACAGATGCCATCTCCTCCACATGACAAATAGGCAGTCGGCAAGCCAGGGTACAAAATGCATGTTGGCGCATTTGACCCTAAATTAAGTTAGAACATTAGACTTTCTTCTAGATACTGGTGCAGCTAAGTCTCTTTCCCTAGAAGATAACCAATGGGTGTAGATACTCTCCTAATCAAACCACTGCAAGTCGAGATCCACTCAGGAAGTGGGGCCCGATCCTCTCACAAGATTTTCACATGGTTCCTAGTCAGTGATAAATCTGTAAATCTGGTAGGAGCAGATGTCCTTTAAGCTCTTGCAAGCCCACGTATAATGTAGATCTGACGGTGCAGTCATGTTAAAGGGGTTGTCTCACTACATTGATTCATCTTACCTTAGTCCTGTTTTCTTGGTTTCATTTTGAATTCAGGGGTCTGTTTACTAGCTTCTACTAGGCTGCAGTAGAAGTCAGGTCTGTAGCTATAGCAACCAGTGCTGGCAGCCTATCAAGAGAGATTGAACAGGGCTGTAGCTACAGCGACCTGAGGAGCTGATGCAGCCCATAGAAGAGGGCATATCTCAGAATAGGTAGGACACTGTTAATGGACATATATTGCAAAGCGACTTGTTTTTGCAGTATCTTTAACATAAAAAGCAACCCTTGTAGTGAGACAACCCATTTAACTCCAGTCTTGACAAAAAAATAGATATGTAAATTGAATGCCTGTGTTTTTCTACATTTCTTGTATACAGACCATGGACCAACTCAACCTTACCTTATTTGAAGTGGTGCTTGACAAACTTAGGGCAACCAGTAAGACTGACATAGGCAGATTAAGAGTGATCCCTGTAAATGTGCAAATCAAACCAGGCATCACCATACCACACATAGCACAGTACCCTCTTAGTGGGGTAATTGTCTGACCAATGGCTACTTCTTGTGTTGGAACATAATTGTACCCAACACACACTTACCAGTAGTAAGTAGTAGTAAGGCAACTCGATTCTCACTAATGGAGGCAATTGCTTTCTTTAGCATACCATTGTACCCAGACCATCAGAACCTGTTTGGATTCAAAGGGAGTAATACACATGGACTATGCTGCCACAGGGGGCACAATACTCACCGACACAATACATAGAAGCCTCTTCCTTAGTGCTACAACTGTGGATGCCACCAGACCCACAGACATTTTTAGATATTGTTACAGTATATTGACGACTTACTCATCGGTTCAATGACAGAGGGAGAGTGCGAAGAGGTTATTATCTACCTTGTCTGCTTTTTAGCAGAGTAATGATGTAGCCTCAAAAGACAAGCTACAGTTTGTGCAGACACAGGTTACCTTCCTAGGACACTGATTTTCAGCCGGTGCCAGACATCTGACCAGAGACAGACCATAAAGGACATGGCGTCTCTCAGAAATCACAAGGGGGAGGAAGGAGAGCATTTAGACGAGGGAGAACATGATTGTATGGCCCTAAAGACATAATAAACAACAGGATTTGCAAGGCATAGTGGAAAGTTTCTCCCAGGTTAACAGAACTACTAAGTATGGCATAGTTCTAGCACTCGCAAGAGTGTGGGTAGATATCCAACAGCCATCATAGCTTGTACCAGCACTGATGCAAGATGCGCTTAACAATTTTCATAGTTTGTACCACCTGACTGCACTATGACAAGTCATTTGCACTGTACTCCACTGAAATAGTTGGCATTGCCTCAGCAGTCATTACACAGTCACATGGCACATAGCAGAGTACAGCCAGACTTGATCCAATGGCAATAGGAACCACCTTGTGCTACACAAAGCCTCAGAGATCGTACTAGACTACTCCATCACAATACAAATACCACACTATCTGCATGGTATTTTCTCTCAGCTGCAACCACCTCTGTCTCCCAGTGTGCATTACTGATGCCCTCAAATGCTACATTGACCTGGTGTAAAACCTTCACCCTATTACCTCTGAACCTAGATCAAAAGGAGGAGGATTTAGATGAGGAAGAACATGACTGTATAACTCTAACAACATGATTTACAAGGTAGGATGGACAGTTCCTCCCAGGTTAAAGGAACTACTAGATATGGCATAGTTCTAGCACTCACAAGTACTCGAGTGTGGTTACATATCCAACAGTCAAAACAGCTTGTGCCAGTAATTTTAACAAGGAGAAATACAAAATACCACAGCACTCCAGTGTGTAGTAAAGCTAATGTGTGTACTATCATGCACATCTGTACACTATTTTCTCACCTGGTGTGCGCACAATTATTCACAAGATGTCAAGCATGTATAGAGTTGTGCCTCCTACCAAACGGAATTACGGTACTATTATGGAAGCCAGCTGCTCCTTGACAAAGGGTACTGTCCCAGAGATCCAGGTCCAGGAAAAATACAGCATACAACTTCTTTGATTCTCGATCAAATTAACCTAACTGGCTAGTTAGGTAAGGTGTGCTCGGCGCTCCAATATATAACTGATTAACAGGTATAACTGATTTTACAGGAAACAACACATTTTCAAGTTTCCTTTAACATACATACTAGAAGGAACACATATAGAGACATAAAAACCACCAAAATAATAAGGGGTGAGGTAACATGCAATCATTAAAAGAGGGAATAGATCAATATTAAAACGTCTTAATATCAGTGAAAGAATATTATCCACAATGCGTAAAATGTGTTTTGAAACATCTTGTTTAGAGATGGGCGAATTGATTCTAACGAAGTGGAATTTGTTTAGAATTTCAGGAAAACTTCGGTTCGGAACGATGTCGAACTTTGGGGTACTTCGCGTGAAGTGTGCTTTTGATTGATAAAATGGCTGCGAGCACATGGCGTTACATGGGGCAAAGAACTCTGGGAGGAAGAAGGGCATAGCCTGCATGACATGTGCAGAGATGAAGCCAATCAGAGACCGGCGGGATTCTGTGACGTCACTGCACTATATACAGTAAGTCCGGGCGCGATGCTGGGGCTCATACCGCTCTCACTGTACTGATTAGGGAAGGTGCTGCAGCAGCTGCTTATGATAGCTGATACTAAAGAACTCAGTTTTATACAGCGATTTTTGGGGGGGTGTCTCATCTTGTCTCAGAGACTGGTTCTCTTAACGTTCTATTTCTGATTTTGTGGGGTATTGGATCTGAAGTCCAGTGTGTGTCCAGTGCAGCTTCATATACATTTTAATGCTATCTGCTCACAGCACATTGAATATCCAAGGGTGATCTAAGCCTGTTCCTGTTGTATTAATTTAAAGAAACAGCATTTTTACAATACAAATACCACTTCATTTTTGGCTGCTCAATTCTTTTGCGCAATTTACATCCAGGGGTTAATTAAACGTTGTTCTGCTGCTGTGGTGACTAAAAGAAAACGTTTATTTCACCGCCAAAAAATACATTTTTCCTGTAGCATAATTCACAAGCGAAGGTTAATTACAAGTTTTACTCTTGTTGTGTAGCGTAGAAAACACGCCATTGTAACACGCTACAAAGCTCGTAGTTTTTGGTTGCTCAATTCTTTTGCGCAATTTACATCCAGGGGTTAATTAAGCGTTGTTCTGCTGCTGTGGTGACTAAAAGAAAACGTTTATTTCACCGCCAAAAAAGAAATTTTTCCTGTAGCATAATTCACAAGCGAAGGTTAATTACAAGTTTTACTCTTGTTGTGTAGCGTAAAATACACGCCATTGTAACACGCTACAAAGCTGGTAGTTTTTGGCTGCTCAATTCTTTTGCGCAATTTACATCCAAGGGTTAACTAAGTATTTTTCTGCAGTTGTACTCAGTAAAAGAAACTTTGTTTTTCACTGCCACAGAAGAAATTCTGTAGCATAATTCATATCCGAAGGTTAATTAAGCCTGTTTGTGCTTTTATATTCAGTAAAATACACAGAGTTTTTAAACGGCACATACAAGTAAATTTTTCCTGCCCATTTGTGGAGCGCAATTTATATCCAAGGGTTACCCAAGCTTCTTAGTGGGTTCATTTGGAGTCAAATACAGGGTGTGTATTTATCATATACAGATATCTTCATCAAACAGTGTCTGTACATTTTAGAACAAACAGTATGTCAGACAGAGAGGTGGCAGGCTCTTCACCTGCGAGTGGCAGAGGCACAAACATTCCAGGCCCAGGTCGCAGCACAGCAAGGGGACGTTGCAGCAGGGGTCACTCGGTGAGGCCACAACTGCCGCTGTCATCTAGCGGCCGTGTGCTGACTAGCAACCCAAGGGTTCTTGATTGGTTGACTAGGTCATCCACTTCCTCCCAGATGACATCTGACAACTAGTGTTGAGCGATTGCGTTGGCTATCGAGATCGATCGATAGTCGATAGTCGGCCGCTATCGATAAGGTTTTTCGATAGTGAGCATCGATTATGCGCGATGACCATTAAAGTCTATGGGAGAGCAACAACACCTTCATTATTACAACCAAACAAGGCTGGAGAAGCTGAAATTAAAAATCCACAACATCAAATGGATACGTGCAACATCTTAGGCAACACACTTAGGGTTTAAAAGTCACAGAAAAAAAGTCACAGACCATTCACGATCACTGTCATGTACCACAGCCTGACCTTAAACCTGCATCACCCACAAATTAAAAAGTGCCAGAAGGCAGTATGATTTGAACCATCATGTTACTTTAACTGGACATTGAATATCCCTGTCCTGGAACGCAGCATGAGCCCCAAACCTGCATGACCCCCAGATTTAAAAAGTGCCGCAAAAAGGAGTCTTTCAACCACCATTTTAGTTGAACTGGACACTAACTATATCTGTCCTGTACCGCAGAATGACCATTAAACCTGTCTGACCCACAGTTTAAAAAGTGCCGGAAAAAGGAGTCTTTCAACCACCATTTTAGTTGAACTGGACATTGACTCTACCTGTCCTGGGCCACAGCATGAGCCCCAAACCTGCACCCCACATTTAAAAAGTGCCGGAAAAAGGAGACTTTCAACCACCATTTTAGTTTCACTGGACATTGACTATACCTGTCCTTTGCCACAGCATGAGCCCCAAACCTGCATGACCCCCACATTTAAAAAGTGCCGGAAAAAGGAGTCTTTCAACCACCATTTTTGTTTCACTGGGCATTGACTATACCTTTTCCTGGCCACAGCATGAGCCCCAAAAACCCGCATTACCCCCACATTTAAAAAGTGGGCCGGAAAAAGGAGACTTCACCACCATTTTTGTTTCACTGGACATTGACTATACCGTCCTGGGCAAGCATGACCCCAAAACCCG